>JAVYIG010005020.1:0-146313 GCA_035222895.1 Strongylocentrotus droebachiensis
TAGCCTAAAACCACTCTGCTATCTGATGATGGACATTACCGTATACAGGACTCCTCTTCTCATCTCGGATTTGTTTCTCTTGGTTGGCTACAAATGTGTGGAACCTTTCATTTCGCTCTTGGTGTAGCCTAAAACCACTCTGCTATCTGACCAGAAGAAGTGGCTAACATTCTCAAGATTAAGTTCATTATGAAGAATGGAGCTAACTTTCAATGAATCTATAGCTGCTGTCAACTCTAGTCGGGCACTTGTAACCATTTTGAGATGAGCTACCCTGGATTTTCCTATCACTAGCGTGCAGTGTTCCTTGTCTTCTCGATTTGTTAGTCTCATATAGGTGCACTGTCCATAACCAACATTACTAGCATCAGAGAATCAGAAAAGATGAAGCTGCATATTCTTGATTTCCCCAAAGTCCTTTGGTTTGTAACATCTATCAATGGAGATCCTTCGACATAAAAAAATGACAGTCTTCTACTTCTCCTCGGAGTGCATCAAAAAATGGATCATCCCATTCTGCTGAGACCCTACACACAGGGCGTCGCTAGACCTTTTTCAGTGGGAGTGTAGAGGCCAACGATTACCGACAAAAGTAGCCACCAATTACTGACAAAATTAAATTTCCAATATCTACAAAGTCAACCCTATAGACCTGGGGCCGAAGGCTAAATTGTTTTTCCTATGGACTATCTATAGTACTTGCATATGCGAAAAATGGTCATTTTCCTCGACGACAATAATATACAAATTATTTCTTAAATTTAGTCAGCATCATAGCTACATATTTTAATGCAGGCGCGGAGCTAGGATCTTATTTAGGGAGAAGCGGTAGTGAGCAGAGAATCACTTAAAAGCGCGCTCATAAGGGGTGTGGGGTGATGGAGCCTCCCGCGCGAAGCGCGGAAGCTTAGACGTTGCCTTAAATAATTAGGAAAAGAAGACGATTAATTGTACCGTTTTCGACTGGTAATCCTAGGCTGAATGAAGTTCCCCTCCCGCGCGAAGCGCGAAAGCTTTGACGTTTCATTAAATTATTATTAAAAAAAGAAGACGATTTGCTGTACCATTCTCGACTGTTTATCCTTTTCTGAATTCAGTATTCCCCCCCCCCCTCCGCGCAAAGCGCGAAGCTTTGACGTTTCATTAAATTATGAGAAAAAGCAGACGATTCGGTGTACTTGTTCTCGACTCTTTATCCTAATCTGAATGAAGCTTCCCCTCTCGCGCGAAGCGCGAAAGCTTTTACGTTTCCTCATATCATTAGAGAAAGAACACGATTCGTTGTACCGTTTTCGACTTAAATAAGCCCTATTAATTTTGTCTGAATTCAGTTTCCCCTCTCGCGCGAAGCGCGGAAGCTTTGACTTTTCCTTACATTATGAGAAAAAGCAGACGATCGGTGTACTGTTCTCGACTCTTAATCCTAATCTGAATGAAGCTTCCTCCTCCCGCGCGAAGCGCGAAAGTTTTGGTTTATTAAATTATTAGAAAAAGAAGACGATTCGTCGTATCGTTTTCGACTCTTAATAAGCCCTATTCATCTGAATTCAGTTTCCCCCTGTCGCGCGAAGCGCGAAAGCTTTTACGTTTCCTCATATCATTAGAGAAAGAACACGATTCGTTGTATCGTTTTCGACTTTTAATAAACCCTATTAATTTTGTCTGAATTTAGTTTCCCCCTCTCCCGCGGAGCGCGGAAGCTTTGACGTTTCCTTAAATTATTAGAGAAAGAACACGATTCGTTGTACCGTTTTCGGACTCTAAATGAGCCCTATTAATTTTGTCTGAATTCAGTTTCCCCCTCTCGCGCGAAGCGCGGAAGCTTTGACGTTTCCTTAAATTATTAGAGAAAGAAGACGATTCGTCGTTCCGTTCTCGACTCGTCTAAATGAAGTTTCCCCTTCCGCGCGAAGCGCGAACTTTTGGCGTTTCATCACAATATAGAGAAAGGAAGACGATTCCTCGTACCGTTTCGAATCTTATTAAGCCCTTTCCATCTGAATTCAGTTTACCCCTCTCGCGCGAAGCGCGAAAGCTTGATGTTCCTCAAATTATTAGAGAAAGAATTGAATTGAATTGAATTGAATCGATATCTTTATTTATACACGGTTAAAAAAGCCAAACAGTTACAAGACTGATTTCCATTGGGCCCGTGTGAAACAATGTAAATACATCGAATGAACATAGAAATGATAATGGTACATCAAATGACATATTTAAAACAAACAAGAAATAATCAAGATAAATATCTAAAAAGATAACGATAGAATAGTACTGCCGAAAACGTATATTAATATGAATAACAATAATCATGAGTGTCCAAACAAAAGTACTGTATATATACTTCAAATTAAATTGGGAATTCGAATTGTTACGGGTGCATATAAACTGCCAGAAATGATATATACAAAATATAAAAAAGTAAAATGTGGCTGGCCAAGATACTGCATTATTACAATTATGGATATGATTACAATTTTATTTTATTTAAGTCAGTAAAAGAACACTTGAAAGTGAATTGAAATAACAGCACAGCTGATAAAACCTCTATTATTTAATCATTTTCGGATAAAATGAAATGAAACTATATTACATCATATGGAAATTAAAAAATACCCGAGCAGATATATACACAACAATTTAATTCAAACAACACACAAATGGACACATCAAAATAAAAAGGAAACATTCGAAAGTTCATAGACATATTTGAGCATAGTATACTGTATATGATTATACATTGGTTATTCTTTTAAGTCCTGTTGTGAAACTGTACTTGGTTTGTGCAGCTTGCAATTCGTGTGGTAGTGAGTTCCATAGGCAAGCGCCTCTGTACACAAATGTGCGTTTGGTACTATCCGTTTTAGGCTGGATTGTCTTAACACATAGATTGCCACTTCTCGTACTATATGGTCTTTCTCTGAACGAAAATTTATCAATTAGATAAGAAGGGGCTTTTTTATTAAGTATTTGAAAGTCATTAAAGCGATATTTTCTTTCCTTTTCTGTTCAAGCGTATCCCATCCAAGTTTATTAAGGTTGTAGCTTCCGATGAATCCCAAGGGGTATCATTTATTATTCGAGCTGCCGATTTTGAATTTTTTGGAGATCATTTTGAAGGCACTTTCCACAGTTTCCCCATATTACATCACAATAGGAGAGGTGGGATAAAATCAGTGCATTATATACTAATTTCAATGTATCTTTACCAACAATATTACGTATTGATTTTAACATAAACAATCCACTACTACATTTCTTTTGTACAGATTTAATATGGTCTGTCCATGATAGAGTTTCATCCACAATCACTCCTAAATGCTTGCAGGTAGTAACTCTTTTCAGAGGGGTTCCATCTATGTTAATATTCAAATTTGTATTACTAGCTAGTTTTAGACGATTTTTTGTTCCTAGTACAATGTATTCTGTTTTATTTATATTTAAACTTAACTTATTGACATCAAGCCATTTTTTCACATTTACTAAATCTTCGTTTACCTTGTTTTCCCGTTCAGAAAAGTCATTACTAGCATAATATAAATAGTGTCATCAGCATACATATTTATTTTGCAATTTTTTAGTATCAAGGGTAAATCGTTAATGTGCATAATAAAGAGAAGAGGTCAAGGATGGACCCTTGTGGAATTCCAGATTGAATAGGTAAAAACTCAGATGATATACCATTGACTGTGGTTTTTTGGTATCTCTCATACAGATAACTTGTAAACCAATTAAGTGTGTGTTGTCCAATACCATAATATTTTAATTTTTCAATTAGTAAATCAAAATCAACTGTGTCGAAGGCTTTCTTCAAATCTATCATTACTGAGCACACCACTTTGCCTTGTTCAAAGCTTTTCAGCCATTCATCTGTCGAATTCAGCAATGCAGTGGCTGTTGAGTGCAGTGGCCGGAAGCCAGATTGATATACATTGATTATATTATTACTGTTCAGATAGTCATATAACTGATCAAACACTACACGTTCTAGTACTTTCGAAAGTATTGGCAATATTGATATCGGTCTAAAATTTGTGGGTTCATTTGTTCCACCTTTATGTAGAGCACTTACTCTTGCCTTTTTCCATTCGATAGGGACACATCCAGTACTAATAGAGGTATTTATAACATGTGTTAAGGGTTCATTAATACTGGAAATTGCCAGCTTAATCAGTTTCATCGGTATCATATCACATCCCATTGCTTTGTCATTTGACAGTTTCAACAATTGTTTTTTCACTTCATCTATGGTTACTGGGATAATTTGAAAGATATTGGACAGCGTATGCGGTAAGAATTGCATAACATTGGTAATTGCATTTATGTGCCTCGTACATTGAATGACACTAGCAAGTGAAGGACCTACTTTGACAAAGAATTCATTCAATTTTTGTGAAATTGTTTTCGTGTCATGAATTTCTTCTCCATCAATGTTTAAATATTGAATTTTCACATTTTTTATTCTTGCGTGGTATCAGCATGTTAAGATTTTTCCATGTTTTCTTAACATTACCCTGCGAGTCTTTAATATTCTTTTGAAATGTTTTTCTTTTATTTGTTCTTATTCTATAAATAACGTGATTCTTGCTTTTTCGAAATGCTTTCCAATTCTCACTAGTATTATTTCGCGTTGCAGTTTCTTTCAACTTATCCCTTTCATGAATAAGATTAATTATTTCAGCATTTATCCAGGGTTTCCGATCTCTTTTTACACGACTTTTTCTGATCGGAGCATGTAAATTACATAATGTTAATAACTTTGTCTGGAATTCATGTAGCGAAGAATCGGCATCAGTACATGTAAAAACACTTTGCCAATCAATGTTACCTAGGTCGTCACAAAAGTCATTTACATTGAAATTCTTATAAGTTCTATATGTCCTACACACATGGTTAGGAAATGATTTGCGAACTCGACCCCATACAATATATACAAGTGAGTGGTCACTTATTCCTAAATGAATGACGCCACTTTCGACCACTTTCACACAGTTAGAAGTATAAATTAAATCAATAAGGGTAGATGAGAGCGGTGTTACCCTCGTGGGTTCTTTGATTATTTGGCTTAGAGAATAATTTTGACAAATTTCAAGTAATCGTTTAGTATAGCAAGATAAAGGGTCTGCAAGTATATCGCAATTGAAATCTCCTAAAAATATGAAATCCTTTCGTTCCTCGTCAATTTTTAAAAAATATTCTCAATGGCTTTAAATAGTTCGATACTTGTTCCAGGGGGTCTATACCAAGCTAAAACAATTATAGGTGAAGACATAGGTTGCTTCACTCCAACAGCAACAAGTTCGATATCATTTACCAGAAGATCTGATCTTAGTTTGTGGCTAAGAAGACGATTCGTTGTACCGTTTTCGACTCTAAATGAGCCCTATTAATTTTGTCTGAATTTAGTTTCCCCCTCTCGCGCGAAGCGCGGAAGCTTTGACGTTTCCTTAAATTATTAGAGAAAGAAGACGATTCGTCGTACTGTTCTCGACTCGTCTAAATGAAGTTTTTCCCTTCCGCGCGAAGCGCGAATTTTTTGGCGTTTCATCACAATATAGAGAAAGGAAGACGATTCCTCATACCGTTTTCGAATCTTATTATTATTATTAAGCCCTATTCATCTGAATTCAGTTCCCCCCCCCCCCCCCCCCTCTCGCGCGAAGCGCGAAAGCTTTGACGTTTCCTCAAATTATTAGAGAAAGAACACGATTCGTTGTAACGTTTTCGACTTTTAGTAAGCCCTATTTGTCTGAATTCAGTTTCCCACTTTCGCGCGAAGCGCGGAAGCTTTGACGTTTCCTTTAATTATTAGAGAAAGAAGACGATTCGTTGTACCGTTCTCGATTCGTCTAAATGAAGTTTCCCCTTCCGCGCAAAGCGCGGAATTTTTGGCGTTCCATCACAATATAAAGAAAGGAAAATGATTCGTCGTACCGTTGTTGACTCTTAAACCTTGTTTGAATTTAGTTTCCCCGAAAATTTTAAACCTCTGATTTCTTTAGCTGATATTATAGGAAGTGAAACTTCGAGAAAATACAAGTATTGTAGTTGTAGTCACTCTCGAAGTCGTCACAGCGGATAAGAAGTCGCAGTTCGTAGGGAAAAAAAACTTGTCGGCCGACCGACAATATACATCTCACCGACTTCAAACTTATGCATTGATGAGGATCGAGCAAGAATACCGACACAGCTGACCCGACACAGCAACATATTTACCCGTGTCTTTCTTGCTCCCTCGACGAGACGACTCCACCCAACAACCCCCTTTTCTCTTTTACTCCCACTCCTCCTCTCTCAGACTCTTACCTTCCCTCTCGATCTCTCCTCTCTTTCATCCCCCGTTTCTTTTGTTTCCCTTTTACTCTTTTTTCTTCTTTTTTTCCTTTTCTTTCTTTTCTTTCTTTTCCTTTCTATCCTCTCCCCCTCTTTTTCTTTTTTCTCTTTCTTTCTTCTCTTTTCTTTCCTTTCTTTTCCTTTCTTTCCTTTCTTTTCCTTTCTTTCTTTTCTTTTCCTTTTCTTTTTTTCTTTTCTTCCCCTTCCCCTCTCTTTTTCCCCTCTCTTTTTTCCCCTCTCTTTTTTCCCCTCTCTTTTTGTCCCTCTCTTGTTTTCCCTCTCTTTTTTCCCTCTCTTTTTTTCCTTCCCCCTTTTCTCTTTTTCCCGACGGCAGCGCCATTTTACCAACAATATCCTGACAGGTGGGGGGTGTCGCACCCCCCCCCCCCCACACCCCCCCCCCCCCCTTTGGCGACGCCCCTGCCTACACAATTATTGGAGAATCAGTTTTCCAGGAAGGATGATTGGTGCTAGTAGTCCTAAAGGGTCATACATTGACATTACCGTATACAGGACTCCTCTTCTCATCAGTGCATGCTTGTCTTGAAAGGATATTCAAAATTGAAATGAGTCTGATTCAATACACCACTGGACTGTGAGTTCCTTCTCCACAGGTATAGTGTCTTGTAAAAGATTCAACCCTTTCACATCCTTCCCTCTATCTTCAGCTGGAATTGCTTGCATCACCTTTCTGGAGTTGGACACAAGTTTCCAGGTGAAAACATCCGCGTTCACACATCTCCTATGTTTTCTTGATAAGATCGATAGCTTCTTCTTATGTTGCAACTGTGTTCAAGTCATCATTGAAGTAGAAGTCATTTTGAATGAATTCAGATGCCTTTTGTGTAATAATGCAGCACCAACGAGATGCTCTTTCATCCTGTAGTCACTGGGATATTGACTAAAATCTCCATTAGTCCACCATAGAAAATGGAAATAACCTCTGTGCTCCTTGTTTACGTGGAATTTGTGGAATCTTTCTTTCAGCTCAGACATGAAATCTATTGCCTCTTTCCTAAATCGACAGATTCGCATTTCCACATATTCAGAAGTTTATGGTTATTGGCTTGGACCTAGTAAGACTTTCTCTATAATGTAAATGATGACCAATCAGCATCCTGCTGTCTGGATGATATACTTTGTCTCCGGAATAGAGCAATCCATCTGTATTTTGAAAGCTGATTTGTATATATCTTTGTGTTCATTTTATGGGTATAAACATTTTGTATGGTCAAATAAAAACAACCAACCAAAGTGAGCATTTTGCTAATCAGATACCCCCTCCCCTTTCCTCTCCCCTTAATAATCTTGGATCATCTGCTGTGATTAGGTTGTGTGATAGGAATACGAGACAGGCCTAGTACTAGTGAATTATTATCTAAATGGAATCGGATATGTTTTCAGTACTGTGCCTTAAACTAGCCGGTAACGCTGAATGTTGTTAATCTATACTTTCACCAGTTTGATTTCATAATTTATAGTTTCGTATGAAAGATTCCTGATTAACATGAGTTCTTTATAGTTTAATCAAAAGAAAAGAAAACATATCTTCTAAACCTGACCGCAAAATTCAGTTTACCAATTGAATTGCATGTTGTTGTGAAAGCAAGTATTTGTTGGTACAACACACCATTTGTCATTTGGAATTATTTGACAATTATTTGAAAAGAAACTCTAAATAATTATTGTGATTTCATTATCAGTGAAGACAGTGATGTATACATGTGATATTGTGTATGCTACATTTGCATGGCTGATGCCAATCAATTTTCTATCCCAACAGATCCAAACAGTCGACCTGAAAATCAATTATTACAAGCCACATCAGGTAAATTACTGGGCATGCAGGCAGCTAGCCAAGTTTCTCTGCTCTCTACCCTGCCTTACAACCTTAACGATCAGTGGGGATAACTATTTACATGATGATTTCTTTACTGACCTAGAATCCATGGCTGCATCCTCACAGGTAATAAGAAAAGTCAGTGCTCAGGCAGTAGAAACATTAATGGATGTAGCAGCACTTTTTGCTGCTCTTCATCAATTGTCATACTGTACAAGTATAACTAGCAAAGTTAAGGATTTTGTGTAGGAGTTTTGAAAACCACACTCATCCATTTTATAGATTTAACAAAAAAACTTGGATGAAATCGGGCAAGAAATATAGGAGAAGAAAAATTGGGTCTAAGAATCTTTTTTTTTAAATCCATTAAGTAACGTTTCTTCAGGAATTAAAGAATTATATATATTAGGTTTTTTTTTTGGTTTTTTTTTATGCCTCCGCCACCGAAGGTGGTTATAACTTGATGCATGGAGACATTGCGTATGTTTTTTGGCTTGTCCGTCGGTCCCGCCTTTCGTAACCGTGATAACTTGAGAACATTACATTGGATTTAACAAAACTTGGATAGAGTATGAGCATGCAAAGATGAACTGATTTGATTGTGTATAGAGGAGGTGAAATGTTAAAGGTCTCAGACTCAAAAAGGTGTTTAAAAGTACAGATAATATTGCATTACCGCGATGAGCAATGCAAGCTATACGCTTGAATCAAGTATGTATGAGAATGCAAGAATGAAGTGATTATATTTTTAGTTAAGAGGTCAAAGATCACAGGGTCATGAGAGTTTGAATGACCAGACAATATATTTCGCCACTACAATAACGTGCAAAGCATTAATCAATTAAAACCAAACTTGGATGAAGTATGTATGAGTATGGAATGATGGATAGATTCAATTTCGACAGTAAGAGGGCAAAGGTGAAAGGTCAGAAACAGACAGAAAGTCATAAATCTTTGCTAGAAAATGCGAGAAAAGCATTGAGACAATTCAAGATATAACCTGGACGAAGTATGTATTAACATACAACGATGAACTGAATAAATTTGGGGTCTAAGAGTTCATGAAGGTGAAAGATCATTGAAAGTGTTAAAAATCCCCAGATATCTTATTACTGTGATAATTTAACAAAAATTGAACCTCTGTCGACCAAACTGGCCCATGCATGTTTTATTGGGGGGGGGGGGGGCTACACCATGAGGACAGAATTTAATTTCTGAAAAAATGCTTTTGAACGCTTTATCTACCCCCCTTGTATTACTGCTGTTCACTTTTATGTATCTAATACAATTGTAATGGTATTGTTTACACTTTACACACTCTACATGTACACTTGAATCCTTCTTCATATGCGTACATGGATGTATAACAAAAAATAGTGGTTTCAAAGAAAAATAATGTACATTTAAAGTGGAAATGGACGAGGTTGGCCGACTCTGTACGTTACCGATCCCTTTTCTCGTTTCCCCTCACTTTTACAGCTAATCATTTGGTTATTTTCTTTGTCCTCTAAAAATATGTGTACGGTTGTCATGTCAGAGTCTTTACTTCAGGGAAAAGAAACATATC
Organism: Strongylocentrotus droebachiensis; assembly: GCA_035222895.1. NCBI lineage: Eukaryota > Metazoa > Echinodermata > Echinoidea > Camarodonta > Strongylocentrotidae > Strongylocentrotus > Strongylocentrotus droebachiensis. The sequence continues at coordinate 9,741 of JAVYIG010005020.1, forward strand.
AGCATGCTACAGAAGAGGCAAGCAAAAAAACGTAAAAAACAACAACTCAACCAGTGTGAAAGTCCAGTACCTAGTACACACCAACAGTCGAACCTCCTTCACTATGTTCACCTGCTGGAATCAGCCCCTCCTTCTCGACAGTTCCACAGTGATCCTCACAGAGGATTCCCATCAGCAGGGATACATCACTCATTACACCCGCGTTCGGGAGAACCATCACGACACTCGGTACGCCAAGGATCAGGATATTCATCTGGAGTACATGCTGGTTCTGATCTCACTTCGTTTCCCATTTCTTCACGAACCTCGAACCTTGACATGCCTTCAACCAGTGGATCGAGATCCACACAATTTGGAGAAGGTGCAGGTTTGTACACCAGAATTTAAATTCTTTTTATAACCCCTTATAGTCACCAATGACCAATACCATTATAGAATGACAATTAAATCACATCATGTACACATTTTCATTGAGTTAACCAAATGGAAGATCATTGTAGAGGTGTCGTGGTGTATTTGTCACCAAACTGTGGATAACATATTTTGTGGTTCGAGTCCCATTGTGCCCTTAATGTCCTTGAGCAAGGCATTTTATCTAGCGTCCCTCCACCCAGGGGCTAAATGGGTACCCGGTAGGATGCGTAGGTCAATGTGATTGGATAAACATGTGCACGCACGTAAACAAAAAGTGAATAGATGGAATGCATGTTCCCGGGGAGTGGAAAATGTGCATTTTAATGTACGGAATAGTAATTGAATCCAGTGCCCGGGGTAATGAGAATACTGTATGCTTTTTGCCGGTTGTACTTGTAGCTGATAAAGCACTTTGTAATAAACATATTATCATAATGTCCTTTAATTATATGAAAGACATTTAATAATCCCTATAGGATACAAACGTTATTGTGGTTGGATCCACATGTGTGTGGTTGAAAAATGGCACCGTGCTAGAATACTCCTCAGGGAGCTGAATGTGTGCCTTATCATGTGCGGATTATTAATTGAACCCAATGACCTGGGTAATGATAATTACAATGCAGAGTGCCTTAAAGCGTAGCATTAGGTGCTATAAGAATATGACTATTATAATTACTTTATGTTATGGATCTTTGGCATGCAGAATAATGTTTCTTTTTGTATCTATTCCAGTCACTGGTTTTGACGTTTGACATCTTACTATATAAAAGATAATGATGATTAAAAATGTCAAGAAATAATGGATATGCAGTTTATAGTATCACATTTAATCTTCAAGGAAAGATTCATGTCAAAATTAAGGCAGTAATTATAGATCATAACCATGTATGTCTAGTGTGTTAAGATACAACTTGTACTTCGAGTAATGTGTTTTACTTACATGATTTAACTGTTTAGTAAACAGATGTGTACTCTGTCAAATTATCAGTTAAAAACATTCTTATTGTTTAGTTGTAACCTACAACGTTTACCACAACAAAATTAGGAATCATTAGATTTTTAATATAATTTGTTTCGAACATTGAAATGTACATGTAATCATATCATGGTCATGATTAAATAAAGTATAAGAACCCCCCCCCCCCCCCTAAAAGGAAGTGATGCAGTATTAGTGAGTCTATAATTTATATACATGTAAAAATAGCATCGTTGCTATTGTAAATGCTTGTTTTCGCAATTTCACATATAAGATTGATACATTCTTTTCCAATACAAATTTGTTATCCATTTTTCAAATTGTTACTATAATTCTGTTTTATATTCGTCATGTGAAATTCTTTTACAACTGGATATCATCCCATATTTTGTTTCTTTTTTATTTATTGCAGCTCCAGTCGAGAGTGGACAAATTCCTGAACATCGGTAAGTAACACAATATAGGATTAACTTTTTCTCTTTCTCTCATCTCCCTCAGTCTCTCTCTCGCTCTCCCTCATTCTCATCCTGTGTCCCTATATCTCTCTCTCTCTCTCACCATGGCCCTCTTTCTTACTCTCCCTCTATCTTACCCTCTCTTTCTCTCTCCCTCATTCTCATCCTATATGTCCCTATACCCCCTCTCTCATCCACTCTTTCGGTCTCCCCTTTCTCTCTTCATCTACTTCTATTACTGTCTTCAACATTTCTTGTACCTTTATAATTGTCTGTTTAGAGCCAGAAGGGCATTAACTGACTATACTTTAAACACGGGGTTAACACCTTCTTCACACTCTCCTATTGTCTTGCCTAACTTTATAATCGTCTGTTTGGAGCCAGAAGGGCATTAACTGACTTTACTTTAAACACAGAGTCAACACCTTCTTCGTCCTCTCCTATTGTCTTGCCTAACTTTATAATCGTCTGTTTGGAGCCAGAAGGGCATTAACTGCCTTTACTTTAAACACAGAGTCAACACCTTCTTCGTCCTCTCCTATTGTCTTGCCTAACTTTATAATCGTCTGTTTGGAGCCAAAAGGGCATTAACTGCCTTTACTTTAAACACAGAGTCAACACCTTCTTCGTCCTCTCCTATTGTCTTGCCTAACTTTATAATCGTCTGTTTGGAGCCAGAAGGGCATTAACTGCCTTTACTTTAAACACAGAGTCAACACCTTCTTCGTCCTCTCCTATATTGTCTTGCCTAACTTTATAATCGTCTGTTTGGAGCCAGAAGGGCATTAACTGCCTTTACTTTAAACACAGAGTTAAAGCCTTCTTCGTCCTCTCCTATTGTCTTGCCTAACTTTATAATCGTCTGTTTGGAGCCAGAAGGGCATTAACTGCCTTTACTTTAAACACAGAGTTAAAGCCTTCTTCGTCCTCTCCTATTGTCTTGCCTAACTTTATAATCGTCTGTTTGGAGCCAGAAGGGCATTAACTGCCTTTACTTTAAACACAGAGTCAACACCTTCTTCGTCCTCTCCTATTGTCTTGCCTAACTTTATAATTGTCTGTTTGGAGCCAGAAGGGCATTAACTGACTATACTTTAAACACAGAGTCAACACCTTCTTCGTCCTCTCCTATTGTCTTGCCTAACTTTATAATTGTCTGTTTGGAGCCAGAAGGGCATTAACTGACTATACTTTAAACACAGAGTTAAAGCCTTCTTCGTCCTCTCCTATTGTCTTGCCTAACTTTATAATCGTCTGTTTGGAGCCAGAAGGGCATTAACTGCCTTTACTTTAAACACAGAGTCAACACCTTCTTGTCCTCTCCTATTGTCTTGCCTAACTTTATAATCGTCTGTTTGGAGCCAAAAGGGCATTAACTGCCTTTACTTTAAACACAGAGTCAACACCTTCTTCGTCCTCTCCTATTGTCTTGCCTAACTTTATAATCGTCTGTTTGGAGCCAGAAGGGCATTAACTGACTTTACTTTAAACACAGAGTCAACACCTTCTTCGTCCTCTCCTATTGTCTTGCCTAACTTTATAATTATCTGTTTGGAGCCAGAAGGGCATTAACTGACTATACTTTAAACACAGAGTCAACACCTTCTTCGTCCTCTCCTATTGTCTTGCCTAACTTTATAATTGTCTGTTTGGAGCCAGAAGGGCATTAACTGACTATACTTTAAACACAGAGTCAACACCTTCTTCGTCCTCTCCTATTGTCTTGCCTAACTTTATAATCGTCTGTTTGGAGCCAGAAGGGCATTAACTGACTTTACTTTAAACACAGAGTCAACACCTTCTTCGTCCTCTCCTATTGTCTTGCCTAACTTTATAATTGTCTGTTTGGAGCCAGAAGGGCATTAACTGACTATACTTTAAACACAGAGTCAACACCTTCTTCGTCCTCTCCTATTGTCTTGCCTAACTTTATAATCGTCTGTTTGGAGCCAGAAGGGCATTAACTGACTTTACTTTAAACACAGAGTTAACACCTTCTTCACACTCTCCTATTGTCTTGCCTAACTTTATGATCGTCTGTTTGGAGCCAGAAGGGCATTAACTGACTATACTTTAAACACAGAGTTAACACCTTCTTCGTCCTCTCCTATTGTCTTGCCTAACTTTATAATCGTCTGTTTGGAGCCAGAAGGGCATTAACTGACTTTCCTTGAAACACAGAGTTTAACACCTTCTTCACACTCTCCTATTGTCTTGCCTAACTTTATAATCGTCTGTTTGGAGCCAGAAGGGCATTAACTGACTTTACTTTAAACACAGAGTTAACACCTTCTTCACACTCTCCTATTGTCTTGCCTAACTTTATAATCGTCTGTTTGGAGCCAGAAGGGCATTAACTGACTACACTTTAACACAGAGTTAATGCCTTCTTCACACTCTCCTATTGTCTAACCTTGATGCTTTGTATTGCTTCCAAATGGCGTTCAATGAAATCATGCCATGATTGGACATTATCAGGTTGCCTTTAGATTTGAGCTGGATGTAGAGTAACTCAAATCCAAAGGTTTAAACATTAACAACCAGATTTAAACCATTTTCACATCCCAGTTTTCCCTCTCTCGACCTTGCTTTTAAAGCCTCTCCAATCCCTGCACTCTCAGTTTAAAATGTTTCCAAATCTCAAACACTTTTATCTCAATGTTAATTGTTTCTCTTTCTTTCTCTCTCTCTCACTCTCTCGTTTATAAACTTTTTCAATCTCCATCTGCTCCCCTCTCTTTGTCTGTACCTCTCACAATCTCCATGCCCCCTCCCCTTATCTCTCTCTCTCTTTGTATTTTTATCTTTATCTTTCTGTCTCTTTCCCTGTCTCTCTCTCTCTCTCTCTCTCTCCTTCTCTCTGCCTCTCTGCCTCTCTTTTTCTGTCTCTCTATTACATAGCAAACGCATTCACAGCGACGACGACGAAGATGATGGTGATGATAAGGAGGAGGAGGTGGAGGTGGAGGACGAGGACGTGGAGGACGAGGAGGAGGAGGAGGAGGACGTGGAGGAGGAGGAGGACGAGGAGGAGGACGAAGAGGAGGAGGAGGACGAGGAGGACGACGAGGAGGAGGAGGAGGAGGACAAGGAGGAGGAGGTGGATGTAGAGGACGAGGACGAAGAGGAGGAGGAGGAGAGAGGACGAGGAGGAGGAGGACGAGGAGGAGGTGGATGTAGAGGACGAGGACGAAGAGGAGGAGGAGGAGGAGGACGAGGAGGAGGAGGAGGAGGTGGATGTAGAGGACGAGGACGAAGAGGAGGAGGAGGAGGATGAGGAGGAGGATAGAGTTGAAGAGAGCCCGGAACAACCTCCTAGAAAACGACGAGCTAAGACGGATCGTCAACCTACCTCACCTTAGGATTCTTAGGATGTAATGCAATAGCATTCTTGAATAACATTCAGAGCAGGATTCGGCGGTAGCAAGAATTTATCTTACACACACTGATGGAATTATTATATTCCCTATTTTCATATCTTGCCATTCTACCTCAAAACAACTGTTACATATAAGTGCTGTTATCAATTATGCAATCCAAATCATCAGGGGTTTTTTCTTTCTTCTATTGACGTATATTTTACTGAATTTGCTGTTAGTCTAAAATTATGTAGTTCTCATGATATCTTGCTTTGTTTTGTAATACAATAAATGCTGCATTCATATTAACAGTATTACCTCTTGGATCTATGCATTTGCTTTTGCATGTTCTGTATATATTGGTTATATTCTATGTCACTCTTTATTTGTTAATAGATGGACAGATGTTAATACCATATTAACTGATTATGAATGTAATACATGCAATGTTTAATGTTCGCTTTAAGCCATGGGCCTATTCACATTTATTTGGCCATTGCACAAAAAAGCTTTGGGAAACATTAATCTGTATGTACCTTTCTACACCCAGGTGCAGGAAATGTTGACCCGGTACGAAGAAATCTGAATGTCATATTTTCATATAATGTTTGCTAGCGCGGCTAAAGGTGGGGTAATGATAATTGTGTACAGCACTTTGAACCATAAACTCTGTATACATACTATAATGTGATACTGTTTTACAGCTTATAAATTAAAGCGCTTGGTAATATTTGTATCAACCGCTCTGTAAATATTACTACACATGTACTATCGATATTGTCAATACCGTTTTTACAGCTGATAGAAATCGCCTGTTCCCTTCTAACTTAGAGATGAAACATTCAAACATTATTTAATTTTTCCATTATTTTGTATTTTGCATATACTAAGATGGTTGCAAGGTTTTATAAGCATTTGATAAAGTGTTTTTTTGATGTGCGCCTTGAACATTTTAATTTCAAGTGTATTTGGCGCCTTACAAATCATATATATACAATTTCTTTGAGTACGGGAATCATTATTTCTTAAATTTTTGTGTAATTTCTCAAACTCCAAACAGAAATCTAGACTTTCTCCTATATAAATTACATAATTACATCTAAATATGTATACTTATTTATAGCCATCTTTATTTCAGTGGCAGAAAATCAAAAAAGTTTAATGGATAATATTAATAGCGGCCAGGTCCTCTGTCACAAGATGGAAGAGGAATATGCCTTCTTCCTCCTCAAGTGACAAAAGGCAGGATCACGAATTGCTAAGTTATTTTCATGATTTTATCAAGGAAGAAATGGCAAGTAAAGTTAGCTGTGATAGGTTTGAGTTGTTCAAACGATTGCATAAGTGAACTCTAATTGTTATGTGGACATATCAGAGGAGTGCATATAATTTGTTTAAGGGAAATCCAACCTAATAGCAAGTTCATTTAAAAGAAAAGAGCAAAATATGAAATCGGACAACAATAATAAAGTGCTATATATATCCCAACGGTTGTTAGCTGATTTATAAAATGCTATAATTACCAACCAAAAGTCTGCAAGTGTTTGTTCAATATTATGCCTGCTCTTACACATGTATGTCAACGATTGCCATTAGACCATGCAGTTATTAGATAGATATAGATGCACATACATATACAGTCAAACCCGACTATCAAGGTCACCCAAGGGAAACGTAAATAGTGGCCTCTGTAGGCAGGTGGCCTCTCTAGACAGGTTCTACTACAAACATTTCTTTCTCGAGGGAGACAAAATATATGACCACTATCCTATATGTGTCCTTTATAGACAGGTGGCCACCAAGACAAGTTTGATTGTATATAGATAAATTGAAAGAAAGATAGACAGATAGATAAATGGTTTCAGATGAATTACAATGATAGAGTGCACACAAAGAAGGTAATCGGCATTGGCAATAAATTAAAAATTTAACGATTAGCATATTATACCATATCTCAATTTGTTTTGTATAACCTAATATGGCATGTATTCGATATTCTACATGACAATGTCAGGCCTAAAAATATGAAAGTCTAAAAGCATGCACTAGTTAATACATTTCTACTTAGATCTTTATTGGAATTGTGATTGATTTTTTGATGAGTCAGTCCCATATACTGAGCTTGAAGAATATGATGGAAGTATAATTTTGTTTCAAAACAAGTTTCACTTGAATGCGCTGTGTAACACTTTGCATTGAACAATTATGTTTCTTTGTAATAGTGTACTTGACAATGTTACAGAAATATAGCAATCTAAAAATCAGTAGTAATAATTGATGTATTCATGAAAGAGGAATTGGTAGTGATTGATTTTGAGGAGTCGGTATTATGTCATGACAATGTTAAAACAGATGTCAAAATCTAAAAGCAATATTTGATATATTTCTTCATATATCTGTTACATGTATTGGAATTGTGATTGATTCTGATCAGCCAGTCCCATATACAGAGCTTGAAGAATATGATGGAAGTATAATTATGTTTCAAAACAAGTTTCACTTAAATGCGCTTTGTAACACTTTGCATTGACAAATTATGTTTGTTTTGTACTTGAGAACATTCCTGAAATAAATTCACTCAGTGTCATTCCATGCCAAGCAATCCCAACGTGTCACTGTTCGTACTGCATTTTTAAGGGGCCAGGCCATAGATAATTAATTAGGTATTTGGGCTGGATCTCTCGCTGTTGTAACGTGAATTGTTTCATGAAACCATCAAATAATTACAATTTTTTATGTGTTTCAACCGGTTTCAATGGGATGTCGGCAAACCTGTCATCATAATAATTGTGACGGTTTAAATTTAACACCTACATGTTCGATGGGATGTCGCTAAACTTGTACTTTTGACGGTTTTGTTTAAACGCCGCCTGTGTCTTTTGTAGTAAGTGGAGAAAAAAATATCAGGTTTCCGTAAATTAACCCCCCCCCCCCCCCTCCCCAAAAAAAAAAAAAAAAAAAAAAAAAATGAAATGAAATAAATGAAAAGGGAGAACAATGATAATAAATAAATAAAACAATTACAAAATGATGATAAATAGGCTTAAATAACAAAATATAAATAGTCAATTGAATAAATGAATACGATTTTGGAGGAAATAAAAGTATGATCGACATTCCCCTTTGATCCCAATATGATATATTAATCTCAAAGAATAAGTTTTTAGATGATGATAATGGCCCGTACTTAAAAGCTCCAGTCTATCACAGAATGTGCTTTCATACGAAATGCATTTAGGGGATCGAAACAAGGTAGTAAGAAACTTGTTTGTGATAAAAAGTTATTGAATACTAAAACAATCGGCATACTATACATTCACCTAGTTTAGGCCCTCAATCTCTCCCCATCGTTATTGTACTTTAACAATTTAGACCTAATTATTAGGCCTCTATATAATAGTAAAGTAGGCATTGATGTAGGTTTTCACAATCAGCGAGTATTGATATAATAATAATGAGTTCTTCTAAGGCGTATATTTCACGACCCTCATAAGCCGAGGCCCTCTCAATCTGCTTTACTTCGTACAATTCATAATGAACGGAAAACGCTTATCAAAATGACAAGTTTCTTATTTCTCTCTTAAAATCTCTTAATAACATCTACGCCTGTCATGGAGCGTGTAGCGATATTGGGAGAGCGTTCCAAAGCATTTTGCCCTTACATTTTGATTTGATTTGATTTCTGCATTTTTACAAATACAATATAACTGAATAATAACCAAGAACATGTAAATGTAATGTATAATCAGCGCTCAAAATACACGGGGGCGATGGGCGATTCGCCCCCGTGAGCTCCATAATCGCCCCCGTCAGGTTGCCCACGGGGGCGATTGCAAAATTAAAAGTCGCCCTCGTGGAATTATAAAATAAAGATGATCTTTTCTTATATAACTTTAACACAAAATGAGTATCAATTTTCAAACCTTAAACCAATGAAATTGAACTTAGATGGCGCTTTCTCTCCCATCTCTATTTGAGTATTACCGAAACAAACAACGGAAGCTCGCAGTACAGCTAATGCGGCCGTCAGCAGTGGCTATTACCGGTGTGCACGCTGACGCCCAATATCTGCTGGAGCTGGAGACGATCGCGCAAGGACTGAAACATGGAGAATTTTTTCGTTGTGAAAAGAATCTTCTGAAATATGGTTGTTCTAAAAGACCAGCAAATAACGTAACTCGACCAATTAATCAATATTGAGAAGAAGATCAGCAAAGATGTTGCAGGGGCGGATCTAGGCGGTTTAGGGGGTTTAACCCCCCGATCCCCCTTGGGCTGCCAAGTGAAAATGTGATGTGCATAGAAAAATGCTATCATGTGTCCAGACCTAAACAATAGTAGTAGATGTCAGTAGATGCCAGGAAAACATCACTAACGGGGGTTCAAAATAGCACCAAAAAATCGCTTCGCGGCTCGTGGACGATGCTCCGCCTGTTAGTACATGCCAGGAAAACATCACTTACGAGGGTTCAAAATAGCAACAACAAAAATCGCCTCGCCGCTATGCGGCTTGTGGACGATGCTCCACATCGTATTTGGGTTACCCCCCCCCCCCCCTACCCCCACCCTTAGCAAAAAGCTAGATCCGCCCCTGTGTTTTGGAAGGATATGGTAAAGACTAAAAGTAAAGAAAGAATTTAAATAAGGTTGCTCTGAATAATGAGGAGGACATTATGTGCAGAACGGGAACAAATGGAGAGAATGTCATCACGGGCAGGCGCGGATCCAGGATTTATTAGGGGGGGGGGGGGGTGGGGGGGGGGGGCCAAATTTGAAATTATGCGAGCCAAATATTGGTACGTAATGGTGACCAGCATTGACGTAATGGGGGGGGGGTGCAGGGAGGAGCGATTTTCCCACTCCCTCCTCCGCAAAGCGCCGAAGCTTTGACGTTTCATTAAATCATTAGTGAAAGAAGGCGATTCGTTGCCCGTTCTCGAAAATAATCCTCGTCTGCATTCAGTTTACCCCCCCCCCCCTTCTTGCACGAAGCGCGGAAGCTTTGACGTTTCATTAAAGTATTAGAAAAAGAAGACGATTCGTATTACCATTCTCGACTCTTAATCCTTGTCTGACTTCAGTCACCCCCCCCCCCCCCCCTCCTGTGCGAAGCGCGGAAGCTTTTATGTTTCATTAAATCATTAGAGAAAGAAGGCGATTCGTTGTACCATCCTCGACTCTTAAACTTAGTCTGAATTCAGTTTCCCCCTCGAGCGCGATATGCAGAAGCTTTGACGTTCCATTAAATTATTAGAGAAATAAGACGTTTCGTTGTACCGTTCTCGAAAATAATCCTCGGTTGAATTTATTTAACCCCCCCCCCCCCTCCCCCCCCCCTCCCCCCCCCCCCCCCCCCCCCGTCCGCGCGAAGCGCGGAAGCTTTGACGTTTCATTAAAATTATTAAAGAAAGAAGACGATTCGCTGTACCGTTCTCGACTCGGCTCAAGGGTTTTAGGCACTAAATTACGGTCAGATGAGTATCAAGGGACCCGCCTTAGGGCCCTCGGTTGTGTCCAGGGCCAGAGCCCCGGAAGCTCAGGGGTTTTATGCGTTTAATTACGGTTAATACCTTATTTTGTTGTGACACTGGCAGTTAACTATTTTTCTTTCTCGCTCTCTTTCTTTCCATTTCTCTTTATATACTATTTCAAAAAAGTGGAGGAAGGGGGGAGGGACCCCGAGGTTCCCGATCACCGCCGTTCCGCGGGCCCTGACTTGTAGGCCCCTAGGCAGCTCAAGAAGCATATTTCTTGCCTGGCTGTAAATTTAGGAATTTGTCATTTTACAACAAACGCATAAAAAAGTATATTTTACTAAAAATCTCGGAAATTGTGTAATTTCAGCATTATGTGTAAACCACCGTTATGGAATTAGAAATAAACCCGTTTGAATTTTATTTCCCCCGAGCCCCCTCCCCAATCAGTACTTCAGTGCCCCCCCCCCCCCTGATTTACACTACCTTTTTTCTTTCCCTTTCTTTCCTCTTTCCCTTTCCCTTCCCTTCCTTCTCTCTCTTTTAGGTTTGATGGGGGGGGAGGCAAGGTCCTTTCGACCCCCACCCTTCTCCACACGTTGCTGGCGGGATTAACCGCAACTGATCTATCTTCCCTCCTTTTCAACCTTTTTTTTTCTTCTTCCTCTTATTTGGTTCCTTTTAGCTCTACTTTTTTCCTTTTCCTTCCTTCTCTCTTTTTTTATAGCGGGGGCGGGGGGGGGGGGGCAAAGGCCTTTTGCCCCACCCCGATCCGCAACTTGTTGGCGGGAAAATTGCAACTGGTATCCCCCTTCTTTTCTTTACTTCTTCCTCGATTTTCCTTCCCTTTATCTCCTCTTCAGTGACTGGTCCTTCAGAAACTAGTGCTAAGCCGGTCACAGAGAATTCATGATATCAACTGATGCCTGTTAGTGCATTGTAAATTTGAATTTTCTTCAAATTTCATTTAAAAATCTTTTCATATTTGATAAATATGGTGCATTGGCATATGGGCTATGGTTGGAGCGTTATATGCGTTGAACAGCGTTGGTGTATTATGTGGATTTATCATATTCATATTCTGAATATTTTCAGCGAATTGAATAATTTTGAAAAGGATGCAATTCATGGTTGTACTCGATAATTCTCACTTAACATATTTTCTCTCTCTCTCTCTCCCTGTCTTGCATAAAGAAAATATGAAAATAATATTTTGCCTTGATTAAGAAAAATTGAAAATTGTATCAGTATTAAACAGGGAGAAGAAAAGGGGAAGAAATTAATCCAAACAAACATTGAAGAATCCAATTCAGTGTTCTTTCGTGATGCATAAGAATGAAAGTACATTAAAAGGTCAAATAATAAATTGAAGAGCGATGATAAATCAATTCTTTGACGTTGATTGATTGAATTAAAAAAAATGAAACCATATGGTCTGAAGGTCATATATCTTCGAATATTAGAAAGTTTCATCCACCATCGTGTTGTTGAACACTATTTGCAATTTAATTTTCATGCAGTGACTTGTCGGTTACGAGCAGAAGGTCATATCAGGCTTTTATATTCTATAATACTATCAACAGATATCTGGATAGAAACACTTCGTCATATCAAGCTACGAGTCAGAAAGTATATCATCATCTCACAGAATTATACTCGAACACTGCATCGATATTCTTTTCACCCTTTTTTTTCTTCTTCCTCTTTTTTGGTCCCTTTTAGTTCTCCTTTCTTCCTTCTCTCTCTCTTTTTTAGCGGGGGCGGGGGAGGCAAAGGCCTTTTGCCTCAACCCCACATCCGCAACTTGTTGGCGGGAAAATTGCAACTGATATCCCCCTTCTTTTCTCTTCTTCTTCCTCAATTGTCCTTCCCTTTATCTCCTCTTTTCCCTTTTTTCTTTCCATTTCCGTCCTTTCTTCTCTCTTATTTTGTTTTATTGGGGGAGGCAACAGCCTGGGAGGCAAGGCCCTTTCGCCCCCCCCCCCCCCGATCTTCTTCTTCCCCCTTTTCTTTTCTTCTTCCTCTTCTTTCTTTCCCTTTCTCTCCTTTTGCCCTTTTCCTTCTTTGCCTTCTCTCTCTAACTAACGTTAGACCCTAATAATGGATCTATAAGATTGATTGACCTGGTCTCAGTGACGGGTAAACTTTTTTTTCTCAATTACTTGGTCTAACTATGAAAACCGTCTTATTTTAATTCAGATTTTCAAACAGTAACAGTTACGACCTAAATTAGGCCTAAGGCCAAGGGCTGTACTCTACATTTTAATAACAAACTAACGTTAACGTTAGACTTAACTTAAACTGTTATTTCTCTGTGATACAAGTGGGAAAGGAACACTTTTTTTTCAAAAAAAAAATCTTTCCCCTTTTTTCCCCCTTTTTTTCCCCTTCTTTTTCCGGGGAGGGGGGGGGGGGGGCGGCCACCGGGCCCCCCTGGATCCGCCACTGATCACGGGGATAAAAGTGTACAGATATGTAACAAGTAAATTTCTAAGAGGGAAAATACCAACTTAAATAAATGATAATGATAAAATACCAAGGAATTTAGGAGTTTCATGGGTACCAATTCAATGGTAATTTGTATTAAATTAAGAGCCACCGTCAGCACTAAAAGAGCCCCCGTGAGAAGACTCACGGGGGCTCTTTTTTTTTTTGGAAGAGCCCCCGTGGACAAAAAGTTAATTTGAGCCCTGTGTATAATACAAGCCTATTTCATACTGATGGACTGTTCGCATTGCCATTGAGGAGCATCTTTCATATCTGATGGACTGTTCGCATTGCCATTGGGGAGCATCTTTCATATATGATGCACTATTCACATTGCCATTGATGAGCATGGACATGAGTGGGGTGGTTTATTTCGCTAAACATCGACAATGGCTCTAGCGCCATCAACAGACTATCGGTTTATAATTTCATTTTCTCTGCGAATTAATTACTTTTGATTTATTATTGTTACTTTTTACATAAATTGAATAATATTTGAAATTCTTTTCTTTTGTCCTATTTTCATATTTATGTTACTCATAATGTTTTCAATTGATTTGATTGATTTGTTTGTATTTCAAATGTTTTTGTTTTGTTATATTTTGTTACTTGCTTTTCTTTGTATTATTATGTGTATAGATGTATTTTTATTAAGTTCACAGGGTCTCTGAAAACAACCGTTTAGGCTGAAGCGAGTTGCCGTGATTAAATAGATAAATGACATGAGAACCATGAATAGTTGAAAATGGCATCAGCCTCCAGTCTGTTACCGATTTGAACTTTGTCTCCGATATTCTCCACATATTCCGTATTTCAGTCAGGTGAAAGAAAATGATGATGCAAACCTCTCTCTCTCCCACTCTCTATCTCTCACACTCTCCCCTTCTCTCTCTCTGCATGTCTCTCTCCCTCTGTCTGTCTCTCTCTCTCTCTATCCCTCATCCTCTCCCTCTCCCTCTTCTCTCTGTTTCTCTCTCTCCCTATTTCTTTCTCTATCCCTCACCCTCCCCCTCTTCTACTATCTCTCTCTCTCCCTATCTCTCTCTCTCTTTCTCTCGTTCCCTTTCCACCCTCTCTGTGATCTCTCTCTGTAACTGTCTCTCTCTCTCTCTCTATCCCTCACCCTCCACCCTCTACCCTTCTCTCTATGCCTGTCTCTCTCTCTCTCTCTCTCTCTACTCCCTCATCCTCTCCCTCCCTCTTCTCTCTCTCTCTCTCTCTCTCTCTATCCCCCTCTTCCTCTCTTTTCCTCTTATCCTGTCACTCTTGATTGTTCTCTGCCCGGCATAATAACCATTCCAACCACTATCATCACCATTATCATCATCATCATCTTCATCGTCATCATCGTCGTCACCTTCTTCTTCTTCTTCTTCTTTTTCTTCTTCTTCTTCTTCCTCTTCTTCTTCTTCTTCTTCTTCTTCTTCTTCTTCTGCTTCACCATCACAATTTCGTTCACTATCGTCGAACAAACCAACATAATATATCCCTCATGCATTATCAAAACCACAACACTCTCTTTGAATAAAAAAAAAAGTGAAAAACATGATATTCTTTGATTTCTTACTCAGGTCATGCAATTTTATTTCAGACTTTCTTCAACCAATGATACCCACACGGGCCACACTAACAAACGATCGCCAATGGCGTTTACACATGCACCATGTAAAAGCGTTGAGAAGTGGGCAATGCGCCACGCCCTTTTGACATATTATTATGCACCTTTCATTTTGTTGATCATCAAAATAAATCATATTTAATCAAATTAAACCGTTTTTATACATTATTAAGATTGGTATTAAAGTGGAATATTGTTTGTGGATACCAGTGGAAAAACTTGCAACGCCACTCGCGATCGTTCAATAAGTTTTCTCATATTCGTTTTCCTCCATTGATAGTCATCTTCTATTTTATTTACAAGTTTGTACATAGAAGGGAGGGAAATACATCTCATAAA
The DNA here is from genome assembly GCA_035222895.1 of Strongylocentrotus droebachiensis. Taxonomy (NCBI): domain Eukaryota; kingdom Metazoa; phylum Echinodermata; class Echinoidea; order Camarodonta; family Strongylocentrotidae; genus Strongylocentrotus; species Strongylocentrotus droebachiensis. The sequence continues at coordinate 24,866 of JAVYIG010005020.1, forward strand.
CATTTCTGGTACATTTTAAATGTATCTGAGGTTTCCTCTGCTCTACTAACACTCAGCAAACACATAAAAAATAATTTGTATGTACATTGGCATTACAGTGGTCAAAATACCAACAGAACTGTATGTATAATCGAATCGTTGTTGTTTATTATATTAGCATTTATTGTCAAAATATTACGTAATGTATTCTACTCTCCAGCATTAAGAGGTGTCACGAACCGAATATAGTTTAGATCATTTCTAGTACTTTTTCTTTTATCGTAAATCGTCACAAAAATGGAATACGCAGGAATTAAGAACGTTTATCATATTATGATCACATAAAGAGCGAAACAAATTAGAATAATACCCAATCGTAGGCTCTTTGTCTTTCGAAAACACTGAATGTATGTGCAATTCTTCATAAACTCATAAGCTACATTTAGTGAACAACATCATTTTAATTGATAGTTATTTTGACAGGTGTCAGATAATGATTGTATTATAAATAAAACAAATACAATGCTACAGTTTAAGAAATATAAAAAAGCACAGACTGCATTGCCTAATCGGTGACCATTGGTCCTCCATGGTCCCCTTTTTCTTATGTAAATTGAGAGCTGATTTGATGAGATAACCACATGTCGGTGACCATGCAGGGAGGTCTTATCCCTCCTGGCCAAACTTTATATTGCATACAGGCTTTAGAACAGTAAAAAGCGAATAGCATGGTTATGATGGTTACGAATCGTGAATTAAATATTGTATGTAGGCTACGCACGAATTTGAGCCAAAAAAAACGCAAAGTTATTTTTGATAAGTTGATTCAGTGCAATAAATTAAAGTGAGCATGTTGATTTTAAACATTTTAAGGACACCTCTATTTAGAAAATATAATAGAACTGACTACAAGCGTGCTTTTAAGCACAGTATATTTGTGGTGCATACAAATAGTACTTTATTGGACTTTGTGTTTAAATCGACTCACAGCCATTAAATAGTTCCTGTTCATCATAGCGTGGCTTGCCTATATACGAAACTATCCCTTTTACAACCCTTGGTTTTACATGAAGCAGACAAACTGAAACGATTACGATTTCATGTGTGTTCCTCTTTAATGCGTAATGATGTGGACTTTTCAGAAAAGAGGGATCGCCATATTCAACAGACGAACATTTTCATTCATTTCTGTAAATTGCGTTTCATCTAGTTTAATGTAAATTAGGAACATGCTAAATAAGTTCTTCAACATATTAACAAGATCGTGTGCGCTTGGCTGTGTTTACTTGTAGTCTTTAAGACCAGTCATTCAATTCCAAAATAATGTAGGACTGAACATTTACAAGCAAACTGTAAATAACTATAAAACAAAGAAAACAAATAATACTGCGATTCTATTATTATATAACTGTACAAATCTTCATAAATACATAATATTGCACTATCGCCGAAATAAAGAAATATCTCTAAGAGAAGGAAAATATGATAGCAAACGCAAATAGAGAGTATTGTCTATTAAAAGTACAAGAGAGACACGGTGGCATTCCATAGACCATGAATTGATGAAGTTTGATAAATTCATCTACAAAATAAACTGAATCGCAAGAGCGCCATCTATCGTGAAGACTAGTCCCAAACGTTCGGGATAGTTGCTTCATTATATTCTTTGGCAAATAATACTTTACGCCCAAACTATAAGCGGATTCGAGTGTGAGTTCTGTTGTACAATTTCAAATTGAATGAGAGTAAAGGGCTCTTTGGAAAACCACAGTTGTACATCTTTTCCTCCTTTACACTGAATAAATATTTTTAAAGGGAATTGAAACTGAGCTCGCGTCTTTCCTGGACATGATAGATACGAATACATAAGCGAAATAAGTTAGTTGATCTAATCGAGCCTGAAAATGGAATGATGATTTCCTGATTCATATTACAATTGCTTCCTTAAAAGACCTTATTCATAGCAGAAACAAGTGCTGTGTTTCTCTCAGTCTGGCAAACATTGAATGAGGTTGAACTTCCTTCAAACCAGATTACAAGTAAGATTTTCTTCCATCGGAGAAGGAACAGGGCTGAGAAAAGTAGGGGGTGGGAAAGAGTCACTTCACCTGATGTCTAACCAAGTTGGCGCATAAGGCTCGCTGTTTCAGACGGTACTGATATGACGTTGTAGTCTGAATCGAGGACTCCAAGAGCTTGCATTCGGTTCAGTTTTTCTTGGTAGTCGGCAACATCATTGGCGTGTAGCCGTAACCTGCTCACAAACCGATTGAACGCACTGAAGGAAGACCTGTCAGATGAGACACCTGTTTAATGACAAAAACAGAAAAGAGGGGAAAAACAAATACATTAGTAAGTGATTAGGAAGGAGGACATTCATTGTTTTTTCTAAGGAATTCGATGAAGGTTTACATTTTGAACCCTGGAAAGGGAGATTCTAATATAGAAATAATAAAAGTCATTTTAAATTCCACAGCTTATAGTAAAAGGTTGTTTTAGACCACTTTTCCAAAAGTCGCTGGAAAATCCTTGCAAAGGAAAACGTTAATGTTATGTGGTGTAGGAAAGATAAGGTTTAGTTTTTAAAAAAGAGTTTTCTAACGAGCAGCATAAGCAAGGAGGGGCCGAATGTCGAAAAGCGGAAAATAATCTTGACAATAACGTTCGAAACTCGGAAATCGTCGAATTTCATAATGATTTGACTGAAGCTCAAGATACTTCTGCTTCAAATTATACATATACCTGATGCACAGCCCAATAAGGTGACATTTATTTGATCTGCTCTTTGGTATTCAATAAGTAGTATTAATTGACTTTAAAAGATATCGCGAAGGATGTACAAACAGGCTTTTCTTTTAACCCACTGATGCTTTCAAATGTATAGCGGTATACGTTTACAGAAAAGTTATAGACCACCCCTCCCGTGCCCGCCCCTGGCTACCCCAATGCTACTCACCTCTTTTAACATAGCCTTGGTGATTCGTCTTCCCGTTTGCGTGCCTCGTATGCATCAGAGCAAGCGTGCAAAGAGTTTTTACAAAAAGATTCTCTTCAAGCTCCCCATCAGTAGCTTGTAGGCATCGCTCCAGTATCGAGTCGGGACTGTCGAACTGGCCTTCCCCGATGGGTAGGCTGGGGATGCCGCCGCCGACCGATGCGGCGTCATCGTCGAGCTTGCTGGTGCTCATTGATTTCAGCTGTTGCGGTGATGTCTTCCAAACGGGCACGGCTTGGCAGCAGGCGGTGGAGAAGATAAGGATGTAGACCAGGAGAGTGAACAGCACGACCTGGAGCCATGATGACCGCGGTCTCGACGACGAGGACGATGAAGGTGATGATGATGACGATGATGATGACGACATGTTTTGTAGATTAGTTTGTGTTGTACAGGAGGGCGTACGAAAATATGTTATATCTGCAGAAAGAGGTGATAACAAGAAAATGACAGTGAAACATTTATTCATCTCATTTTGTTTGTGTGCATGTACAGGACTGCAGTTAAGGATTCTTAGAGATAAATCTCAAAAGTAACTTATATGTTTCACTTCACATATAGCTGACAATTCTCATGAAAGGTGCTACAGTTTTCCTTCTAAAATGTTGTCTAATAGACATATTGAGTTGATAGAGGTGGTTTAGCACCATGACTGTGATGCACTAAAGAAAACCCGCGTTAACATATCTTACAAACATGTGTATATACATGGACGTCCAGAATATTTTAAATGTGTTAGAAACATTGAACATAGATATTTAGACCAATACATACATGTATTAACATGGGCGTGGGGATATATTGAATTTTTTATCAAAAATTCATTTGAGATCATGATGATGATGAGACTTAGAACAATAGTTCTTGGTATATACTGTCTACTGAGAACTTAAAGGGTGTTAAGTGATACTTTTTTAGCATTATCTAAACACCATTCTGCCTCCCAGCTTTCGATATCATATGTTATCGCATAGTATGGTACACCAATCGGAAACAAATTTCTGCTTCATTTTATGTGGACAATAAATCTATAATCCTGCATCTTCAAACTGACTTCCGATTAAAGCAGTGAGTGGCTATGTTTGGAATTCCCGGAATTAAGAATGAGGTATAAATAGCATACACGTCCAAATTTAGCTGACATTATTTTTTAATCCATCTAGATTTTAAAAGGAAATATGAATCCGTTTCTCAAAAGTAATCCACTTTCTCCTCTCCGTGGATAAAGATTTTACAACCTCCCTTCCGCCCACCAGATCGCAAAGTACGGATGCAGTCGCATACAATGTTTCTTCCATCCAACAATCCTATATGAATTTATATAATGTAATGTAATCAATATGATTCTGGGTTGACGTAACGCGGGCTGCATCTTGACTAATGGATAGAGGAAACTTAATCACATTCCTGTCTCGTTTAGAGGTTACGAGATTACTACAACAGCGAGAGAGAGAGAGAGAGAGAGAGAGAGAGAGAGCAAATATTTGTGGACACATTAACCCGGTGACTCCTGAATTGTATAGGTCCCATAGCCTTAGCATGGGGACCACCAAGTTCCGGTAAGAAAAGGGTTAAAATGGGAACAACTTGACTGAGAAGCAGAACAAAGCAATACTTGACTTTATGGCATGTCGGTATTCAGATACAGAATGACTGTTTATTTATTTATTTGTTTATCTATTAATTTCTCTCTATTTATTCCTTTCTTTCTTTCTTTCTAACTCATTTGTTTTCTTGTATTTCATTTATCTATTTATTTATCTATTGTTATCCATCTACTTAATTTTGTTTTTAATTGTTGTTGATTATTTATTCATCTATTTATCCCCTGTTGATCTCTTCATTTTGTGGGGGATGTCTATTTTGAGTCAAATTAGGACACGCTTAACAAAAACAAGGGCATACAAAGAGATCACTTTTATCTTTCGATACAGGTTAAATGGAAACCGTTCATCCTTCTTTTGCAATTATTTACGAATTTTCGAATCATGATGATGAATCTTATTAGTCTTTACTTAGCCCCATTTTTCGCCATCCCAATCCATTCATAATTATTTCTTAGTCATGCAATTAAACAGGGTATTATTATGTTTTTATAAAGTACAATGCGCAGAGAAATAAACTTAACATCGTTTAAAATCGTTTATAGATTGAACTGTTTATAATTGTTTGACATTTACTTGAAGCATATCAACTTCCTTATTTATCTTTTGCGATTTCGCAAACTAGGAAAAGCAAAGTAATGCTGAATCTTTCCTTGGTTTTAACGGTATGCAAGATTCAGGTAATTCTTGTATTACAACGCGAATTCATGTATTAGCCTAACTTGAATTATAAAATTGCATGTAAAATGTTAATGTGTGACTATTACTACCACATAAACAAAATCATCACGTGTTTACAAGTGTTCTTAGTAATTGCCGCATGTGGGCAATTCAAAAATAATCATTCAATGGTATTCAATTTCTATAGCCTAATAGATGTGGCTAATAACTGATCAAAGATAGTGCCCACGTTATTTATCTATTCACTATTATTATTATTTTTAACTTTTTGGGGCGGGAAGGGGGTGTATAAATAAGCATGTGTAATAACTCGATGTAAATTCACACCACTTTGTCTGTTCAACAACTCTCCCACTCTATATCCCTACCTCCTCCGTTTTAAACCGTAACTAGAGCATATTATAAAGCCATCAGTGGAAGGGCAAACGTCTTGCACTTGCATCACTCTCATTAGAGAAAGGAAAAAGAGTGAGAGAGAAAGGGAAAGAGAGAGAGAGAGAGAGAGAGAGAGAAAATGTGCTTAGGAATATCCGACAAATCAATGTACGAATGATCACTAGTTTTAAATCGGCACAGATAGAGTGAGAGGCAGATAGACAGAGATAGAGAGAGAGAGAGTGGGGGAATTAAGTAGAAATGAATATATAAGTGATCAGTAGTTTTAAATTGGCAATCAAAATGCAAATCCCAAAGCGAACTTGACTATTTCAGATATAACCCTTCCACTGGGTAGGTTGTCTTTTCTCTAGGAATGACGAACTAGAAAATAGTGCTTACATTAAAATGTCACAGTGATGAAAATGAATGAAAAATTGGGACAAAAGCTAATCTAAAAATAAGGGATTTATGTTGTTTCGTTTACACGAGAACAACGAATGATAAGTTATAAATAAACGACGGAGCTGTTTTCAATTTTTGAGATGGTGAGTTTTTTTCTTTCAATTATCCTGTGGGTGTTGAATGAATTTCAATCTATAAAAAGAAGTACTATTACCTACAATACATGTACGTTTCTTGAGCTACTTTAGTAGGTCCGTGCTTTTTTGTTAACGATGGCATTGATAACAACATGTTAACAAACATAACCGTATCAGAATACTATTATTAGGCAGAATTACCAAATAGTATACTGAAGAAAAAAATGCAGTATTGTTTGTAAATAAATATGACAGAAATGTAAAAGAATAACAAATAAATTATCAAAAGGATATTTTATGTAAATGTTTGAAAATGTAAGGACGGACCTAGTGATTCCTATTTAGAAAGTCTTCAACATGTTAACAGTGAAATTGCACTGTAATAACAATATAATAATAATGATAATAATGGTATTCGTTTCTTGTACAGCTCATAATGACGTTATCTCTATAACGCTGCTAGAGACTTGCGCTGCCCTGGCCGGTGCTGTAGCATGCTAAGGATTTATTCTAACCGACACCCATCCCAGATCACCTGGGTCGAGAGTAGCTTATTCAAATTAATACCTAGACGTGGGAATACCATTAAAACTTGAATGTCGACGAGGCTTGAACAAAATGAAAGGTTGACAAAGATCTTAACATGTATAAAGGTAGAGAGGTGTCGCGGTTTAGAATGAAGGATTCGAATCCTTGTCACGACATTGAAGTCATTCATTTATATTTTCCGATCCCAACCCAGGGGGGGGGGGGATAATTGTGTACTCGTTCTCGGTACCCAGACCGGTAGAAAGAAATTACAGAACGATTTGAGCGCCCGATCGTGGTAGATCGGCGAGAACCCACCGATGCCGACTAAAGCCCTGGTGATGGTGTTATAAGGATGATACATTTTAAAACGTAGTACAGTAAATTTGTTAGTGTACAAAATGCAAATAATTATAATCAGGTGGTATAATTAAAAAGAAAAAAGAATTCAACGTACAATTATAAAATACTGTGTTGCTGGAAGATACGGTGACACGGCGAATAACCCTTGGCCTTGTTCACAACCGAAGAGTTGGCCTCCTCCTTCCCTGGTCTCTCTTTTCTTACTCCACTTATTCGTCAGAGAAGCAAATCCAAAGAAACAAGAAATTGTATGAATAGAGCTTCGATCTTCTTCGGCGATGGCATGGAATTAAGACTTCCCAATTCCTATTCCATCAGATGACTTTTTTCCCTTTCGAATCCTAGAAAAATCGTGCTGTTGGCTTCGGTCTTTTCTATAAGTTATAGAGCCGTTCCCAAATCAATCTTTGAGAGGAAAATACAAAACTTGAAAGCTAGATGACGGTGAATATCCAATGATAAGAAATCGCACACAGGCCGTCCAGCATTTTGTTCCGAATGAGCTCTTTAAAAAAAACAAGATTGTGCCTTGAATGATGAGACTGCGTTGGTGTGATGTTGTGATCGAAGGTGCGAGCGAAGAGAAATGAAAAATCAACTTTGCGATGAGTGTAGAAGCTGGAGTGCCAGTGATATAGAGCGTATTGGTGAGAGAAAGACGGAGCGGTTTGGCTGCTGAGGTGATGCGATCGAAAGCATGAATTGAAATGAGTCTGGCACGGATGAGTACAGCGGATTTTATTAACGGACGGATGACACCAGCAGCCTGCACTACAAGAGCGGGAAGGAAGGAAGGATACAGAGAGATAAGGAGAGAGAGTGAGCGAGAGAGAAAGGGGGAGGGGTGAAAGAGTAATACATTCCATTTTGGTAGGAAGGGCTCGGTGATGTATAACTCAATTGGAAAAAGTGTTGCTGCAAGGATAGTCAAAAGCGAGGGATATGCATGTGCAAAGAGGGAGAGAAAGAAAGAGGAGAGAGAAAGAGAAAGAGAGGGGGAAAGTGTGTGTGGTGGTGGGGGGGGGTGGTCCATGCTTCTTTATTGAACACGGAACAAGTGTCTAAACTCTGAGCATGCGCCGTCCGATCTCAATTTGTCTGCACGCGCCTTTTGGTCTACGTCATGCGCAGATGAATCTCCACGCACCACCAACCAGCCAATGAGAACGCGTCCCTAATGAATTCAGTTACCAACAGTTTATCTGTAAGAGGAATGTGCTGTTTTCCCTGGGTTAGAAGAGTTTATCTGGAGAGTCGGAAGTTATCGAAATTTCGCAATTTAGATGACAGTCCCATACTTTTTTCTCATTTTGTTGAACGGTATTGACACATTACATCCTATTTCGCAATGGCTGAAACTGGGACCTGTAAACTTTGTTATCGAAATATTGTCGGGAGATAGTTTCCATTATCTTCGTAAAAGTTGGTGAACCGACACCGTTTTCATCCGCGCATCCTCTAGGCCCGGACTATAGTCAGAGGCTTCGTAACAGGTGTCGTCAGAGTTGTTGATGTTGACACCCCCATGAAAAATACTTTAAAAACAAAATAATAAGGCGTTAATCAGGAACATGATGAGAAAAGCTTTGCCGATCATGTCTTTACCCTGTGTAAATATGTGTCAATGAATAATAATTAAATTTGAAAATAATAACGAATATCAGATTTTGTTTAAATTGGGCACGGGTCGGTTTATGCCCTCCATCCCTCCTCTTCTTTATCCGCCAATACCAGAAGGTGATATTACTAAACTAAATTTTAGCGTTAATATCTCTCTTGTTACTATGTTATTATATTTGATGTTGGCATCATTGGAAAACCTGATTCTTCCCCTATATAATGATGCCCCTTTTGTGATGGTTACGTAATCATGCCAATACACCTGAATATGGGTCCAAGTCAAAAGTGAAATGTTGACATAAAAATACTTTGTTATTCCTTCAAAACAAAATGCATCTTCCAAACAAATGAAGAATTAACCAATGACATTACCAATAACTATGCATTCTGAATTAGTTAATACGCTTAATTATTGTATAAAGTAATTCTCTCAGCTTCTATTTTGTGAAAAAACAAAAGTATATATTTATATATATTACTTATTATATTTTTTTGTTCTTGTACCGATTCGATCTTTTGTATCATTTGTACCTTAATTAACTACTTTTCACTTACACGTATTTCAAATATATGGTTTGATTCAAATATGGTGGTGATCTATTTCGAAATAATTTAACAATCTCAAATCTTCTACGTGATGTTGTAGAGTCCTTTACGAAGGTGAAGTTAATCCAGATACACTCACACTTCTCCTAAGACTCATGCTTAACGGTGAATATACTTTTTCATTAACACATTTTGATGACGATGATTATTATGGTAGTGCTAATGATGATGATGACGATGATGATGATGATGATGATGATGATAACGATAATGATGATTAGGATGATGATAATAATGATGATGGTGATGATAATGATGTTGAAAATTACGATAATAGTCATATCCAATAAGTAGGCATGATAAGGGTAAAATTACTTGTCTAGCTAATTCTCTCTTTCAATTTCAATAATAAAAACTGTAGACTTACTCTAACGCAATGCGGGAGACATACAAGTGTGAGAAACAAGGTTAAGAAATAATTAAAAAGATCAACATAAAAACGTGAAAATAAAGAAAAGGTGACAGGTGTATAAAACAACAAGTGTTCGCATTAATATCCAAGCAGGGTTCTGCTTTAATAGAAAAGGTAAATTTTGTTTTAGATAAATATCTCTGATTCACTCTCAATGTTTGTTTAATTTTATATTGAATCTTTTTAAATAGTGTCCGTATGCCTTATCTAAAGTGGTAGTGAATCGTATAAAGCTTGAGAATGCCTTTATCATATTTACATTTTAGGCTCATAGTAAATGTAGTCCAAGATAGGAAAATCTTCTACGCACATCCCAAAGGCAATTAAAGTGACAGACTGCCTCACGATATGTCATTACATTAGCCTATGAGGTAGTTGAATAACGTACATCACCTTAGTCCCTTTTTGATGAGACGGAAACAATTCTTCGGCAGATTTTATATCAAAGACCTGAAATCTGGACGGGAAAAAATGTATATAAGTTATATGCATGTCGCAATGTTTTATCTTAATGGACACCCTTTCTTCAGCACCCAATTTAGAACAAGCATTTTAAGACTATTTTAGACACCTTGCAAATGCGCTCCAGCAATAAATCTCTGTCATTTTCACCAACAAATCCATGAAACAACCTTATTCCCGAAACGGATTCCATCAGTGTAACAATCTCCTTGACATTGGTTCTTAATCGGCCTCGCATACCTCGAGTCCGAACCGAGCGATCCAGGTCGTATATCTTCGTCTAGTTTATCAAAGAATTCCGGAAATCTTGACTTATTTTTATATTTTTCCGACCGATGAACCTTTGACGGGAAATTCGTCTTCCCTCTCCTAAATGCCATGCGGACTTTGTTTTATTTGTGAGAGTAGTTAATCATGGAATTGATAAGTGACATGTGTATCCAAAAGATATATACTTTCAATAGGTCTTTAATAGGTGGACAGGAAAATGGTCTCGACCGCTATGTAGTGGTAGTCAGTATATCCCTAGGTATTGTGTATTTTTTTGTATAACCTCTCAATGTTTATTTAAAGGTTTGTATAGTTTCAGGCTAAATCATCGATATATATTTCAATGTGACGTTTACTCTGTTTACCTTTCAACTGATACATAAACAAATTTCTAACTACAGAGAAAAAAGGGAAAGGAGTAGTACAGGCATGTAAATTAACTTTGAATCATCAATTTGAAGTGCACTAAGTTGATCAAATGATTGAACAATCGCGCCTACAATACAAAATAGCGAATCCAGGATGTTCCGGTTGAAAATAAAAGTCTCTCTCTCTCTCTCTCTTCTCTCTCTTTCGTTCTTTCTATCTCTCTACCTTCCCTTCTCCCTCCTTTATGTTCCTTCCTCCCTCATCGTTCCCTCTCTCCTCCCCTTCCTCCTCCCTCCCTGCTCCTTCTTACCTCTCTCATCTCCTCCATTATAATTCCTACCCCTCCTTCCCCCTCCCTCCTAAACCTCCCCTCCTTCTAATTCCCAATTGTTCCCCCGATTACATCATACAGGCATGTATACTTGTATATATATATATACATCACTTCATGAAGAGATATGAATGGTTTAATTCCAAAAGGAGCTAAATCCATTTGGTAACTTCGGAGAAAAAAGAAATTGTTTACTAGATTTTGTACAGGCGTCTATAGAAAAAGTGATATTAGAAGTTGCATTTTTTCATAATTGCTCCCAAAATTTATGTAAATAATTTCGTTGAAAGACAGGTACTTAGTGAACAATGTTTTGATATCAATAACTCGATTTTCATCGAAAGTGGATTTAGCTTATTTGGAATTAAGCTATTCATATAGTATTTTAAAGTCTATTTCGGATCTATTTTGAGTTGGAAAACAGGGACTTCTTAAGGTTTTCCCCCAACACAATGAAATTCATTAAAAGGCGGATCTACCACATGCCGTCAGAATTGACCAAAATGGAAGGAAGTTAAATTTCCCAAATATCCCCCTTTTTATTTATATTTTTTGAAAACCTCAAGATATCTTGTTTTTATACTTTCTTTAAAGGTACCCGGTAACTTTGTCTCAGAATCTGAAACAAAATCCTGGATTTAGCTCATGCTGCAATGATAATTACAAACCGCTAGGTTAGTCAGGAACCCCATGACTTTTACAAGCCGATCGCCTGTCTGATTATAAAGATATTTATGATTGGAAATCGAAATCAAATTTTGCGTTTTCCTTACGGTTTTCATAACACTACAGTCTATTGGGGAAAACGAGTGTGTAAAAACATGTCACTCAAATTTTGTTATACTTTTTTAAGGCACTTCGTGATCATTTTTTAAGCGCGATTTTTGTAGGGCTTCAATAATACACCATATCACAGACACTGACAACACGTAGGGCCATGCATCTCAGACTTAACAATGTTATACGATGCCTTTAAGAAAGGATTATTGTCAATTTTTCTCTGCCAGACGAAGAAGTAGGGGGAAATGGTATATAAACTTTTTTCATTCATGTTATCCATGCAATTTTTAAAATATGAGCTTTTCTCTGAAGGTGTTTGGGACCTATTTTTTTAACGATCATTCTTTTAAGCAACATGATCAACTACAAAACATTATTCCTCCCATTTCCGGTATGTCCTGTAAAGGGGTATGTTTGTTATCTAGAATCACCCTGTTTGTAACGTCGGTTATTATTTAATACGTGAAATTATAAACACTACAGCTTATTTAACAAGGCCAATTAACATATTCGTTCTATTTACAACAAACATTGGCTAATTCCGTATAAGAGAACATTTCATTTCATGTGAAAATATCGACACTACAGCTTCTCTTAAAAAAACAATGAACACATTTGTCTCACTTTCTTCAACCAAAGAAATTGCCTGATTCTGTCTAAGAGCAAAGGTTTACCGTCATAAAAGTGTTTTTATGATGAGAGAGTGACTCTTAGAGCGGAGCGGGTATTCCCCGCCGTACCACCGAGGCGACCAACCGAACATGAGCATTCTTTGAAGAGGGTCTACCCCCAGAGACACTTGTTTAATAATGATACCAAAAACTCGTCTCTGCTCACTCCGATTGATTCAATCTGACTTTGTCCACGTTTAAAGACCGTCAATACTACTGAGCCAGAAGGGATTAGACCACACAGCGAGGTCACTGACAGGTGGCTATCTCATTAACTCAGCTCTCAACTAACTGAGAAAAAGAGGATCATGGGGAACCAACAGGCAACGATTGGGGAAATTTTCTATATAGAGGGAGCAAGTAGCTACAAGTAGGACAGTGGGGCTTTAAATTCGAATGGCCCGTATATTAATATCTCATTTATCCCGAAAATCTCGAAATAAACTCGAATTTACTGTACCCTACGACGAGTTTAAATTGAAACGGCTAGTGATTAAATGGAAGGATGAATAGCAACTATCACATGAAACGCAGAACATCATTAATCGTATTGACATACACTATAGTACCGATGAAATCAAAGATAATACTATTATGTTGGTCAAGGTCGGGCGTTTAATTTAAAAAAACGATTGTGTTCGTACATCTAAAAAAAGGCCTAAGCATTGCTTTACTGTAAGATCAAACCGTTATAATTTCTGTTTTAATTTTGCCTTGAATATAATTCAGTAATATAAAGGTAGGGTATTTTGTTTGGCTATACAAATCTATTTTCCCCTTTAAATACATTGTTCTCCTCATGTAATAATAGTGACATATAAGTTATTGGGTTTCTAACTCTTCTGCTTTATCTTCTTCCACTTCTTCTTCTTATTCCTCTTTTTCTTCTTCCTCTTCTTCTTCTTCTTCCTCTTCTTCTTCTTCTTCTTCTTCTTCTTCTTCTTCTTCTTCTTTTTCTTTTTCTTCTTTTTCTTCCTTTTTATTAATTTTAATTGTACATTATATTTTCCTTTTGTTTCTCCTTTGTGAGAATGACAATTTGCCGCATAATTGTTAAAAAGAATTTCTTCTTCTTCTTCTTCTTCTTCTTCTTCCTCTTCTTCTTCCTTTTCTTCTTCTTCTTCTTCCTTTTTATTCGTTTTAATTGTACATTTTATTTTCCTTTTTTTTCTCCTTTGTGAGAATAACAGTTTGCCGCATAATTGTTAGAAGGAATTACCTAATTTTGTTTAGCGAATTGCACGTTCTAGAAGAATACAATTTATTTTGAAATGTTTAGATCAACGATGACTTGCAAATCTTCCTTATCTTTCGTTAGGCCCGATTTTTCTCTTCTCCACTGTTTGCAGTTGCAGAATGTTGAAGTTATTTCACCATTGTTCCGAAAATCTTCTCTTTTCTTTAAAGTTAGCAAATTCCAGAAGTATCAAAGATACTTGGATGGGATATAAGTGATAATACCTTTGTATGATGGCACGTGGTTGCTACTTGTTTGTGCGGCTAGCTTGACCGTAAGAATGCAAGAAGTATGACAACTATTCGAAGAATTCCTCCCCGCCTTGCCCCCTGTCCTGTCCGTGCGCCCCTTGGGATGGATTATATGTCCCTGTCTCAACCCCCTGGTCAAGTGTCCGGAGTCTGAGGGGGGTAATGATTTGACCATGTATTTGCAAGGATTAAGGACATGTCGAAAAGAATTGAAAAGGCTTTCCTTTCCGTCAAGGTATTTTAGGTGAATTCAGTTTCGAAATGCCTCGTTTTTTAAATCACGTTGTAATGTTTGTACAGAAAGTTTCAAATTAGCATGATATGTACACACGTATTAATGCATTAAAGCCCCACTGTCCTACTTGTAGCTACTTGCTCCCTCTATATAGAAAACTTCCCCAATCGGTGCCTGTTAGTCCCCATGATCCTCTATTTCTTATGTTATTTGAGAGCTGAGTTGATGATATAGCAACCTGTCAGTGACCTCGCTGTGTGGTCTAATCCCTCCTAGCCACACTAGTGTTGATAAGCTTTAAACATTATAGTGCTATCGTATGGAACGAATGTAGGGTCGGGTTCGAAACCAAGTCGATGTACTAGTGCCTTTTGGTGAGGCACTAACCCTCACTACCTCGGAGAGGACTTTAAGCGGTCGGTCCCCTGGTTGCTTACTTGATAGGATGCACATACTTTCTTAGCAGTCAGGTAAATCAAAGTATCAGATTCAAATATATATTACAGGATATACCAGCCGATTCAATATAAACTGGTAAAAATGCAAACATTTCATGAATCTAGGAGACGCCCCACGTCGTTTGAAAAAAAAAGGAAATTGCGGCATTCTCTCCGTTTTCCATTATCTTATAATGAATTAACATGCTTGGAATATCACACTCGGACGTTAATCGGCTCTCTTTGAGATTTCGAACTGCATTACCGACTTAGAGCTCTCTTCGCCATTTTTCAACAATACACTGCTTCGAATGCCTAACAAAGGACATGCATTCCTCAAGTAACTCGTCCGTGGAATTGATCTCGAAATGAAGATTGAGCTCGCTAGAGTGTCCGGCACAAAGGCTATTCTTGACTTGTTTGATAGAAAGAATCCGAAGATATTTTTTTTTGAGAACGCTCTTATGCGGTTTATAATTATCATTGCAGCATGGGCTAAATCCAGGATTTTGTTCAGAATGTGGGACAAAGTTTATACCGGATCCCTTTAAACGATGCAGGGGATGTTTTGACTGGCTTGAAAATCGCCACCCCTATATATCTCTCTAATTCCGTCTCTCTGTCTCTTCATCTACCTCTATATATATTTGGTACTGTTCCATCTTTCTGTCTTATTTCCCCCCTTTCTCTCTCTTCTCTCTTAACATTATCAAATTAACATACCTTTTTCAATACGTAACATTACAGCTTTCATGCTAATTTCTCTTTGTTGAGACTATTCGGTAGTTGTAAATTAATCAGTGTTTACGATTGTTATAAATCATACCACATCCAGAACGGGTATGTAATCAACTCCAAAACCCAAAGTTGGCAAACATAATGTAACATCGTTCCTAAAACGACCCATGCGCAGCCAACAGTGAAGTTATCCAACAATTATTGTCTATTTCACTATTCACTGATTCAATCTTCATTTTGGAACAATAGCAATTTTAAAAAGTATGTATTTTTTCTGACTCACTATCTTCTTATCATCATCTTCTTCTTCATCATCGTCATCATCATCATCATCGTCATCATCATCGTCATCATCATCGTCCTCATCATCATCATTTTTCTATGAATATTTCTAGTACTCATGCTGCTCCTGCTGCTGCTACTTCTACTACTAGTACTACTACTACTACTTCTACTACAACTACTACTACTAATAATAATAATACAGCAGATACCATTGCTGCTACAATTACTACTACTACTTATAATATTACTGCTGCTGCTACCACTTTAACAACTACACCTAACGCTTCTCCGTATTAAAATTATAACTGTTATAGCGCTTAGAGACTTCGGTGGTAAGCGCTTTATAAGTAACTTTTTTATTATTATTATTATTATTGTTAGTTTTAAATGTCTGCATGTAGTGTCTCAATTACACCAACCCTCTATATCCCCCCCCCCCCTCCCCTCTCTCTCTCTCTCTCTCTCTTGCACATCGATTTCTCCCATCATGGTTTTTGCTGACCTGATTCAACTACAAAAACATGTTTTCAACGGTCACTTTCATCGTTAAGCAATATACATATTTCAGGCATTTCAGCTGCTTCGGGCGAAGGCGGATTGTCGGTACGATGTTTAACAAGAGGTGATGAAAGGAACATCATCTCAATTACAGTGATCGGAGAAATACCCCAAACAACACAAAAGCTTCCAAACATGTCATGATTGTTACATTTTATTGTTGTTTAAAGTCAGACAGGAATGTTAATAGGATGGGGGGAGATAGACAGACAGACGTCGCGGTGGTGTGACAGGTGCGAGCAAACAGCGTGCGCCGCGGGTTGACATGCAATGCCGAAGCATTGACACTCTGCATTGGGCTACGTGTTGATGAACAAGTGTGGGTTGACCGATGTGCGTGCGCGTGTGCGTGCGCGCTTGCGTATTGATCGGACATGTATTGTTTTATAGTAATAATGATAATAATAATAATTATAATAATAATAATAAAAACAATAAGTCTTGATTACCTGGCGTAAGCCTAATTATGCATTGTTCTCCCTGAGGCCCCTGCAATCATATTATTGCCCCCGGCTTGAGCCGAGCTACCAGGAAAAGGCGCTCAAGTATTCAAGGAATTTCTTTCTATCGGGTACCCATTTATCTCACCTGGGTAGAGAGAGAGAGAGTGGCAAATGTAATTTAATATCTTGACAATATACATTAGTGCCGCGGCAGGACTCGAACCTCGAACCACGTGATCAACTGTTTGGTGACGTATTCACTAGACCACGGCACCTCTACGAACACCCCAAATCATCCCCAAACAAAATGGTTAATGAACGAAGCTTGACTATTTGACAATCTATCTGTCATTTGAATTGTAATGTCCTTCCCCTTGGCCAAAAGATGCTAGTGACGTCTTAGAGCCAGGGACCTGGGTTCGAATCCCGGCAGGAAGCATTGGTTTCAACCTAATGCGACAATTTCAGAAACGGGCGACAGCGACGCTGAGCTACGCGACCACTATTTTCTAAATTCCTTTAGCATTGCAAATGCGTCTAGATGTACGTGTGTGTTTGTACGTGTGTTATTGTGGAAACCAGACGAACACATTGCTTGCAACGTACTGGTATTTAGATGACATGTCTACAGAATAATTAACCCAAGGCCATCTTTTCAAATTTCACTTTAATGAACGCTTATTACTTAATTTGTTGACAACTAACACGACTCTAGACAACCCAAACAAGGTTTTATGGCCTTTCTAACCTACCAATAGCTAATACGTGCATTTCGATAAGCAAAAGAATTTATATTCCAAGAAAACATTTCTTCGTTTTGTTAGAATAAATCACCGTCATTGAAATGTCCATATGAAAGTGGTGGATTTCAAATGATTGGGATTTTGAAGGGGGAAAAAAAATCCAGTTATTTGATTAATTCGTCTGAAACTCTTGATAAAAAGGCAACGGATTAAACGACATTCACAGAGTTGTCAATTCCGTGGTTTCAAGTCAATCAAGATTGTTATGGTCATTGACAGAGTGGATGTTCTTTATTAATGAGTAAGATACATTCAGACAAGAATAATTTGGAGGATGAGAAATTGGTTTATTGGAATGTCTCAAGAAAGACGGGAGATACATCCTTGTCGTCCCAATGTGAAGCTTTTCAGAGCTAGCAAGATCCGCAGCAAACAGTCAACCGTTGTCAGTTCATGAGCCTAGGTCCATGGTCAGCTAAAGCTGATTTTTTCTCTCTGACAATTGTTCTACACAGGCTACTGATATTTGACCATCAGGGCAGACCGACACAATGCCGTCTTAATCATTCGTGAGCCCCAATACTCTAGACCAACCCTGGGCAAAAGTTTTTAGCTCAAAATTTGGTTTAACAAAGGACATGAATAAAGTCTAGAGTCTACATTTTTGTTTGTTAAACGTGATTTTAGACCCAGGGTCTGGTGCAACATGTGATTACAATACGGACAAACGGAAAGACATGCCCGTTATGTAAATCTATTTAATTATTCATTGTTCTTTAGAACGAAAAAAAGAAAGAAAGAAAGACAGTAAGAATCAAGGAATAAAAGGAATAAGACAAGAAGAAAAGAAAAAAAGCAGCAAATTCCTTCCAGATTGGGCATGGAATAATCACAATGGACCGTCGAATGATGTACTCTTTAATGATGTTGGATAACAAGAACGACTTATGAATCAAGATAACAGTATGACATATAACCATGCAACATTAGGATTATGGGGTAAGTACTCCAGCCCGGACATATCCTCTGGATTATGTGTACCCAAAAGAGAGCTAGGATTTGTAATTAGAAAATTATAAAAAGAGGCAGATCTAATGGACAAAATTTTGCTGATTACAAGTCAGATAAACCCATTAGCTTCCAACATTTCTAAACCTTTTCAACATCTATCATCAAGCGGTTTCTCACCGGTCATGGAGATGGCGAATTAGAACTCCTGATGATGGACCTCTTTTTAAACACAACTGAAACGCGTAAATTCTGACAGTTTTGTGTCATATACAGAAATACGATCTAGCACTAAAACAATAGGCGATGACAGTAGATAAGAAGTATGCAATATCTCTTTCAACATTCCACTTTTAAACAGCATACCCATCATAAACTCAGCTTCAAGGGCGATTTGATGTTTACATTCAAACAAAATTGTTTAAAAGCAGAAAACCCCAAAAGGAACAAAAATACGTGTAGTGAAAGTTTAAAAAATATGGACAAATGATAAGGAATGTTGCAGAATCTGGCGTGGTTCGTTCAACTTGCAAGAAAAGAATTTCAACCAATTCAAATGTTTTAATGCGGCATTCTTTTCTTTGAAATGAATCTTTTCGTACAGAAATTAAAGAACTTGTCCAGTAAGCCGTGTGGTATTTTTTTAATGTGAAATCGCCTTTCTGTCAAACACCCAAACGACCAATCTCATTTCGCAAAAGCATCCTTTTTCCTCGCCGAAACCAACTTTAGACAAATAAAAATAGTAATTGCGATTTTGGTCCTGTGCCAAGTCATAGGCTTCTCTGAAAAGTCATGATAATTAGGGATACTGTTTACATAGAAGAAAAGTTTACCAAATTCGATTTCTTGAGAAGTCCACAAGTTGTTAGCAGGTAAACAAGCTTGGCTTCTCCCAGAACATCATTAGGGACTTTTAGATTCACACGAAGACAATGGCGATTGCTACGATCGACGTCCTTTTAATGCACTGCCTTGAATGGACGTCACACGTTTCAGTCCACGCAAATCTAAAAGTCCCTATTGTCGCTGCTTCTCCTTCCTTCAAAAGTCTACCATCCGTGATAAATGTTTTGTTTTACTTCTCTGGGCGAGAAGCGAACGAGCCATTGTACTGCTATATTTCTTCTTTGTCTTCTTCTTTTCTCCTTCTCCTTCCCCCTCTCCTTCTCCTTCTCCATCTCCTTCTCCATCTCCTTTTCCTCCTCCTCCTCCTCCTCCTTCGTTTTCTTCTTCTCCTCATCCCTCTTCTTTGTTTTTCCTCTTCGCCTTCTTCCTTTTCTTCACCTTCTTTTTCTTCTTCTTCGTCTTCTCCTCCTTATTTTCCTTCTTCTTCTTCTTCTTCCTATCCTCTTCCTCCTTCTTTTGCCGAAAGATGGTTGTTTTTAAAAGTTTGTTAGAGTTGTTGACCCTTTTAGGGATGATCTTCCTTTTGTTTCCAAACTCTTCTAGGTCGTGCCCTTGGGTTCCTTCTTTAAAATGCATCTTCTTTTGTCTCAGTCAAAACTTGTTTTCCTTTTGCTTACCTTGCTCCGTTTGTCGACGGGCCATCAGTAACAAAACTGAATTGACAAATAAAATGTCTCCGTACAGCCACCCTGTCTGTCAGAAGAAAAAAAGTTTCTTGAAAAACCAACAACAACAGACCAGCTAACGAGTTTTTTTTTAAAGAAGAAGAAAACAATAAGAATCTATCTACGAACATGCTTTTTATGATGTACCGTATATGAAGAAAAAAGCCAGTCAGTCACTCAATAGTGTCTGACAGTGAAGTCTAGCAGGTAAATGGGTTTCCTTGCATAATTTGAATATTAGGACACTGCTAACGCTTAAATTTCACAGATAGGACATACATGACATATTCATAATTCCTGCAAAGTTCTACAGAATTTGAGGTTGGCTGCAAAAGGGACATAGTACCTTTAAGTTAATGTTTTGAAATATTTTGTCCTTACAAGGTTCCATGAAAAGGACATAATTGTAAAAGGTAAATTTTTGAAATAGTTTCAGATAAAAACTACGCGAAACTGGTACCGGTAGTTGTGGCTAATCATCTCATTCCAGTTATGGAAACAATCAAAGGAATGTTAAAAGACGTCTATTTATCACTATATCCCGGATGATACAGCGGCCACCCTATCATCATTCAATAAACCACTTGAGACGGCATCTGAGAATCCTGACAAAGTTTCCTGTCATAGGGTTCACACGACGACTCGTTATATTGACGTTAAGCTCGTGGCTTTAAACTTCGAAGTAAAGCGCTTAGAGACGTTTGTATTAAGCGCTATATAAAAGCTAAATAGTATTATTATTATTATATCTTGTAGTTAGTGATCGGGCAGACACACTCGTGATTATGTCGCTTTATGTTAACCTGGAGTTACAAACTACGCCAAATTTTAAAGTTAATCCAACCCTTGCAATAAGTTCATTTGAATAGGATCAGATCAATCAGAGAAACAGAATGGCGAAAGTTTAAAATGAATCGGACCAATGTTAAGAAGGCTATGAATGTTTGAAACATGAGATTAACTTCGGGTACTCGTTATTGCGTTCGCGCGTGAACCCTCGTCTTGGTTAGTGGGTTAGTGGATCGTTGTTTATAACCTCAAGGTTTCGAAAACTTAAGTTTATAGCTACGAACGTGCCGTATGAACTCAGCTATAGTACAATACGCTTGGGAATGTCTAAGCACCTCTAATCCTTTTATTTGTGCATGTTAACCATTGTAAAGTTCTCTTTGACTGGCTCGTCGCGTGCAATCGGGCAAAAGCAAGAAAGACATCTGTAAGAAAACAAATTTCTCGCAAAATTAGACACAAAGGGAATCCCCAACATTATACTTTGACACAGAAAAATGGGAAAACACGCAGGAATGTGGAGACGAGGTTAGAGGTTTTCGCAAATATTCCAAGCCATGCCGCGGTATGTCTTTTACGGGTTCTTGTAAGATTGTTTTCGTCTTTTCATCAATTAAAAGATAGAGACCTTAAACGGTTCGTTGATTAAACACTGCTTCTGTACTTCCAAAGAACTCCGAAGGAATGTCTTGTCAATTTAGAACGAGTTGTCAATTCCAGGATATTGTCCCGACTTTGATTGAAGAGTTTTAAAAGGCGGGCAGTCGGACAATTACACGTCCTGGTATGCAAGCTTTAGAAACTCATAATACACATGACTCCAATAGCAATTACCAGATCTGTATCAGTGACCATCACAGAATCGGAGTGAAACTTCGCGTTATTTCGCAAATATTTTTGCTTTTGTGATCGATTTCTTGAAAACAAATTAATTGAGGATATCGGGGCATAGGTATGCAGACGCATGGCTCTGCATACAATGGCGCCAAAACAAACGGTCGTATGACTGACTCGTTGTCATTGCGTAATGGAATTTCCCCTTTAGAAATGTAATCAACTTTAAGGCATACTCTTTTTTTAACAGGTACATTCTGGGGCCCGTTTCTCGAAAACGTCATAAGTCTAACTTCTTGACTATCCCAACGTGTGTTATAGATTAACTCACGTTTCTATGTGATAGTCAAGAAGATAAACTTATGACGGTTTCGAGAAACGGGCCCCTGGTTACGAATTACTTCATTCACTTGTTAAGAGTAGAGGGCCTGTGGTATGGTGGATATGTATTCAGACTGTAAACCACAAGGTATGGGGTTCGACTCCCTATTGCGACACTTTGGTAAGACGTTAATGTACGTTTACCACTCTTCACCCACGTGAAGGGATTGGGTCCCTGGTACGATTAGTCTTTGAAATGCACTGTGTGGTGAACAGTTATCAGCGTACTTTTGTTCATGTCATGGATACGGTTTCTCTCTCTCTCTGTCTTCCTCTGTCTATTTCTGTTATTATCTCAAAATAGAATAAATCTAAAGGTGGATTAATAGGTGTTTTATTATTTGTTCGACGAAGCTTGCTTCTATTAAATATGGTGTACCTCAGGGTTCTGTTCTTGGTCCCCTGTTGTTTCTGATCTATATAAATGATATAATACACTCATCAACACTATTCTCATACTCACTTTTTGCTGAAGCTTGCTGTTGGCTGATAAGAAGGCTGAAGATTTATTACTAATTGCGAATCAAGAGATTCAGAAACTGTATGCATGGTATTGTTGTAATAAGTTATTGTTGAATGTTCAAAAGACCAAATGTTTAATTTTTCGCTCCAAGGGTAAAAAGCTTCCAGATGGCATTACTTTTCTTAATGTTGGAGGCCATGATGTTGCGCTTAGTGAAAATGTTCAGTTCTTAGGGTTAACCATGGATGAGCATTTATCTTGGAGAAATCATTTAGATGCTGTATGTACAAAGTTGTCCCGTAGTGTAGGTGTCATTTTTAGATTAAAATGTATTTTACCTGAAAGAGTGCTGATAACATTATATAATAGTATTATTCTTCCTTATTTGACATATTGTAATGTTGCTTGGGGAAACACTTTTGAGTCATATCTTGATAAGTTGAGAGTATGGCAGAAGAAGGCAGTACGGCTTATTACTAATTCTTATTATTGTTCCTTCGACTAAGAATGTTACCACTAAGTGGACTTGTGTCGTTCAATTGCATATTGTTTATGTTTAATCTTAAGTCTATGCCTCATGAATGTACGTTAAAAGATTTATTCCGTCAGAACTCGGAAATTCATAATTATAATACACGTCAAAGGTGTCTTATTCGTCAGCCTTTTGCAAGAACAAATGTCACTCTGACCTCTTTCCATATCTCTTGCATTAAATAATGGAACAGTCTGCCTGGTGATATAAAAAATAGTACAACTCTTTCTAGGTTTAGAAGGTTATCTAAAACGTACCTACTTGAAAGACTGACATAGTTTATATTTGCATCTTAGTAATTTCTTATTCTAAAATGCTTTTTGACCACTAAGGACCTACTCGTCAGTGTGTTTGCTGTGTATGGGCGTGTGTGTGCGTGTGTGTGTGTGTGTGAGAGAGTATTTGTATGTTCTATATTCTGTAGCTTAGTATTTTCATCAATTGTATAATCATACGTAACATTATTTTTACTGTAAATGTATGTATTTTGTTGACTATAGGGCCCCGCTCACAAGCTTAGCTTCTAAAGGGGTCCTAAAACCATTCAGTTTATGATGTAATCAAGTTAGAATATGTTGATTGATGTACTATTACCAGTCTCTTTTTTTATGTAACAGATTATATCATGCTTTTTGTGGTTTTGAATAAAATGAACTGAACTGATGTAATTATAATCAAATAAACACTCGATGTCTGGTCTAGACCTAAGCTGCACTAAATACTCGCTTAAAATGCAGTTAAAGTCGCGGGACATGTGGCTGGGTATTTGTATCATTATTGTCTATCGTTTTATCTACAACGATATAATGTAAATGTGATTCTCTCAAAGCGTCGTAATTCGTCATTAGAGACTTTTGGATTCGCACAAAGACAATGTGGATTGCTACGATCGACGTCCTTTTAATGCACTGCCTTGAATGGACGTCACACGTATCAGTCCACGCAAATCTAAAAGTCCCTATTCACTCCATGCACGACCGAGAGGGTTCATGGCGTGACACAAACCACCTATATATATATGTTAGCCTAGAGACCTAGAAACCTTCGGATCTGTGCTCCTAAATTCAAGAGGTTTCTCAAGAGGGCAGCATTTCTACCTGATATTTGGATAAGGTGGCTTACATCAACATGGTAATTTGGGCTGTGCTAATCGATAATGAAGAATAAGCTTCTTTAACTAGTGAAATAGCCGTTTACCAGGCAGTCATTAGGGACTTTTAGATTTGCGTGGACTGATACATGTGCTTTAAAAGGACGTCGATCGTAGCAATCCCCATTGTCTTCGTGCGAATCTAAAGGTCCCTATTAAAGCTAAAGGTGATTTCTGGTAATACGATTGCATTGTGAAATAAAAGGTGTGGAATGGATCAGAAAAAGTTGATCATGTAGCATGTAAGTATTGGTGTGCACTGCAAGGTTCTGGAGTCATCAAAATCATAATAAATTTGGCCCAGTCTTGGTAAAGTAACAAGCCCTGTACACAGAAAGATGTATATGGAACTACACAAATGAAGTCGGGGCTAGTACTGAAAGATTTTCTTATCTTTCTATGCTCATTACTCGGCCAGTATACATTTTCTTCCAAAATTGTTTGGCACATGACATTTATTTGTAATCTTGACCATGCAGTGTAAGTTCCGTTTGATTCTGTGAGATTTCATTTCTTATTTTTACCAGAACTCAAGTTTATCTTTAATGTAAAGGTAATTCCCACTGCGCACGAGGCGTTTGTCGATTACGTCATTACCTGCGCTAATAAAGCTTGACGAGATGAAAAATGTGCGTGAACTTGTAAATCAATGTCATGTTTGGACCCTTCATTTTGCATTTGGTTTGAGTTTGATGGTGTATTTATCTGACTGCTATGGAAATTATGTGCATGCTTGTAAGTTAGCAACCAGAGGATTGACGGCTTTAAGTCCTCTTCGAGGGACTTGGTAATGTGATGTCTTTTTACCATTAGCGCGTTATCTTAATAACCAGTCACTGACGCAGCACTACGTGAGCAAAATGACGTGAGCATCGTGTGACGCAACGATTCATCGGATTACATTGTATTCATTATTTAACGCTCATGCCCAGCATTTGCAGGCTGACACACGTTCGAATAAAACAATTTTGACTATGAACAAAGTTCCCTTGTTTTTTTTAATCAATTTTCATCATCATCTTCGTCTCCTAAACCCCCTTCTGTATTCTTCTTCTCTTTCTCCTTCTTTGTATCCTTTTTTTCTTCTTCTTCTTCTCCATTTTTGTTTTTCTTCTTCTCCTTCTTCTTCTCGCTCTTCTTCTTTTGCTTCTGCTTTTTGCTTCTCGTTCTTCTTTCTCGACCCACTCTTCCAAGCGAGCCAGCGATATCGACCAGTGGCGCACGCCCGAGGTTTGGGCGGTCAGACATAAGGACAGGGTAACCGATGCGTGAATGAAGGTGGCCTAAGCTACGGAGTGAAGAGCTCAAGCGAGACTAAGCTCATTGTAATGCCCAAGAACCGGACGAGAACCCGCCCGCCCGCCCGCCCACCCGCCCGCTAGTAAGGTTGTCTTTCTACCTGACACCTCCTGATACCTTACAATGTCCTCGAACCGCTTTTGTCCAGTGATGTCATTTTTATGTCGGCTTCTTAAATCTTGCGTAATCCTCTAAGATGTTGTATAAACAAATTATATAAGAAACGTAATCTGAATAACCCGCTGTTTATAAAAGTATAGAGCTAACAATACAGTGAGTAGTTAGAAAGGGGATGTGCACAGGCGCGTAGCCAGGGGGGGGGGGCTGTGGGGGCGGTCGCCCCCCCCCCCAAAAAAAAAAAGAGAGAGAAAGAGAAGAAAGAAAGTAAGAGGACGTAGGAAGAAAAAGGGAAAAGGAGTCGAGAACGGTACAACGAATCGTCTTCTTGCTCTAAACATTTAATGAAACGTCAAAGCTTCCGCGCTTCGCGCGGAAAGGGGGAAATTGAGTCCAAATTAAGGATTAAGAGTCGAGAACGGAACAAAGAATTGTCTTCTCTCTCTAATAATTTAATGAAACGTCAAAGCTTCTGCGCTTCGAAAGAGGGGGACTGAATACAGATTAGGATTAATTAAGGGTCGGGAAAGGTAAAACGAATCGTCTTCTTTGGCTAATAATACGTCAAAGCTTCCGCGCTTCGTGCAGGAGGAGGGGGGGGGGGGCTGAATTCAGACAAGGATCAAGAGTCGAGAACGGTACTTCGAGTCGTCTTCTTTCCCTAATAATTTTATGAAACTTCAAAGTTTTCCGCGCTTTGCGCGGGAGGGGAGAAAACTGAATACAGATAAGGAGTAAGGGTCGAGAAAGGTACAACGAATCGTCTTCTTTTTCTAATAATACTTCGAAGCTTCCGCGCTGTGCGCAGGAGGGGCGGACTAAAGTCAGACAACGATTATGAGTCGAGAAAGGTACAACGAATCGTCTTCTTTCAAAGCTTTCGCGCTTCGCGCGGGAGGGGGGGAACTCCCCCCTCCCAGCACCCACCCCCCTAGGGAGGGCGCTACGCGCGCTCTTTAAGTGATTCGCACGCTTTGCGTGCTCACTACCGCCCCCGCCCCTAAAATGAAATCATGGCTACGCGCTTGGATGTGCCCCCTGCTCACCCCCCCCCCTTCCCCCTTCGCAACGAGAAAAATATGACACTGGTAGAAACTAAAGTAGAGAAAAATAAAGGGGGAGAGCAGAGGGTATGCGAGAAAAACAAAACTATATTGATTCTGAGGACTCTGTGGGATAAAGACCAGCTTCAATTTTCATGATAATCGTAATTTGATATTACAATCCTTCTTATATGGACACCTTTCTTTAGTCTGTTCTCTTCATCTCCTGTCTTAATTTCCTACATACGATTCACTCTAATCATGTCTGTCTAAACACTGCTTGATTTTTAATGTAAGTTCAAACGCTACGCAACTCGTGCAATCCTTTTGGTGGTATCGCCACTGATCTTCATTAATTGTATAAGTTCTATTTTATTTCTGTTTCTTTGTTCATGATGCAAATGCTTTTATGTGATCTCTCTTTTGTTTTTGTTTTATAAGTGCGCCTTGAGCATTTGATTTTAAGTAAATTCGGCGCCTAAAGATATCTCATATATTATTTTTTATCATTATTTCAATTATCATTTATTTATTATTATCATATATTATATGGTAAACAAAAAACATTAAATTTGATAAAGGTAAATTAAAATTGGCAAAATTAAAGTAGACGAAACATTTCTAGTATTATATTTCTTTACCTTCAGTTTTTGGTAGTTTTACAATGGATCTTTGATAAGAAAACCATATTTTTCAATTAATTTGTTCCCATTAACGAATCACTAACAAGAACGTGATACAAAATAGTAAAATTTAACTAAGTTCGCGGTTTTTGAAAACGTGACATATTTTATTGCGTCCTCTTTAGTTGATGAACTCTAGTACCAATGTCAATGATAATGTTCTTGGTATACAAGGGTTCTTATGTTCTGCTGATCAGCGTAGGTACTCTACTGGCGATCAAAGAAATAAAATAAAATGTCGGCTGTTGACATTTAATAAAGTGCAAATGACTAGCCTTGATATACTTTCACATTAAAATTATTTTTTCTTGAAATAACAAATGGTAAAGGAATGCTAGGCATTAGTAGCGTGAAAAACAAAGTCTTCAATTTGGCATGGATCGGCAATTGATTGTGCTGTAATGCAAATGCTTTTATTTGATTTATCTTCTTTTTTGCTCTTAATTTCTGATTTCAAGTGGATTCAGCGCCTTGGAAATGTTATATATTATTTTGTTATAATTACTATTATTACTATTATTTATTATCATTATTATGAGCCACTTTAAATTAGGCGAAACATTTATAGTATTATATTTGTCTTACCTGTAAAACAAAAAATTGTAACCCAGTTAACAAATGAGACACAGACAAAAAAGCTTCCATGGAAATTTGAAATATTTATTTTATAAGTATCGCTTTCATTAAATGCTATGTTTTGCTATTTTCTTTTTACCAGCAACAGAGAATGCCATCTAGTATTTGAAAGCTGGCATAATCATTTATAACAGACATATATTTGTATTTTAAAAGTACGAGTGCATATTGCATAATTATAGTACATGTTGTTATATAGATAGGGCAGTCCATAATGTTGGTCATACCTAACAACAAATAGTGTATGCAATTCGAATTCTGACTATTGAAAAACAACAATTTGTACAGGTAAATTAAATAATTCGTTGCAAGGCACTTAACAAAGACATACGCATTTAATTCGGCTACAGTACGAGAATGGCCCATTGTTTGAATGCTAGTATATAAAATGCGTAACGAAGTCTCTTACCATAGAAAGACTTTAGAATAACTCTCCCTAAAATGCTATTTTTGGATTGAAGCATTCCTGATTCGTATTATTTTCTTCTGAGCGTATCAGGCGAGACTAATGGTTAAGTCGAACACTTTTGTGTTCATCGATATAATTCAGTAGTATCTTTAATGTATTCAATGCTGAAAATACCCAATACTGTTTCTATTTCTATTTTACCACGTTATATCAGCTATATATGCAATGTATCTATGTATATTATATACGTAAAGTTGTATTTAAACTATGCGCAAAGCGAGTTCCATTGCACAATAAAATATTTAATACTAGATGTTGTATAATATTTCTTATTGCGTCACATATTTTTTTTGAATTTCGACAGCCTTAGCGAACATTTCTCGTTATGTTTGTTTTTGTGTGGAAGGAGGGTAATATATAAAAATGGGATATCTAAACAGAGACATGTCTTCTCGTTCAATTCTTACCGGAAACACGTCCAGCGGCTAATTGATCTAGATGTCATTGTGTACCAATGTCTCTGGAATTACATCACATTTCTAATATCAAATTACCCCAATAGCTATCTCTCTCTCTTTCTCTCTCTCTTTCTTTCTTTCTCTTCTCTCTCTCTCTCTCTCTGTCTCT
Source organism: Strongylocentrotus droebachiensis (assembly GCA_035222895.1). Lineage (NCBI taxonomy): Eukaryota > Metazoa > Echinodermata > Echinoidea > Camarodonta > Strongylocentrotidae > Strongylocentrotus > Strongylocentrotus droebachiensis. Next base: position 53,926 of record JAVYIG010005020.1, read on the forward strand.
CTCTCTCTTCTTCTCTTTTTGTCATTTTCTCCATCTCTCTCTCTCTTCCTCTCTTTCTCCCATTTTTTGTCTCTCTCTCTCTCTCTCTCTCTTTCTCTTTCTCTCACTTCTCTCTCTCTCTCTCTTTCTCACTTTCTCCATCTCTCTCTCGTCCCCTCTGGCTCTCCCTCTCTTCATTTCTCACCCCCTCTCACTCTTTCTCTCTCATTTCTCTCTCTCCTTCTCTCCCTTCCCTCTGTTCGTCCTCTTTCTCTCTTTCTCTCTTTCCCTCTCTCTCTCTCTCTCTTTCACTCTCTAACTCGCCCTCTCCCTGACAGTTTTTAAAGATAATCTCTAGTTCTTGTAACGATAGAAAATAAACACTGAATGTTCAAGATTACAAATAAATGACATGTGCCAAACGATTTCGGTTAGAAAATGTAAAGGGGGTGAGTAATTAGCATAGAAAGATCAGGAAATCAAGGTAAGTAGGCCCGATAGCATGTGCTTAACACACGTCACTATCTGCAAACGAGAGTTGTGGTTTGTATCGAAGATGATTTCCAGCAAATTTTTGTGAGGTTGTTCTTATGTCACTGGTTCAAACAATCAATCTACTGCAGGATAAACGATCCAGAATGGATTATAGCCATGATCTCTCGACATACGAAGCCAATACCAGAGCTAAAAATAAAGGTTTAAAATGTCTGCATGACGCCTTTATTCTAGCCTGTAAACACGGGTTCTCATTTGACACTTCATACTACATACAGAAACAAAACATTAAAACATTTTACATGGACTATTCTAGAAAAATAAATATTCAAATTAAAATGAAGTTCGAGAGATCACCCGCTTCAGATCAACCGATATAGTTAACCCGTTGACTACTGAATTCTCTCATTCCCATAGGCTTAATACAGGGACAACCCGGTTCCATACTCAATGGGTTAATTCGTCGCTGTTTTCACGAAGTGACGGTAGTGAAAACAAATTGCATTCACTTTGCGTTACGATTTTCCTCACTACCGTCACTTCGTGAAAACAAGGACGAATTTGTTCTGTCTCGGGTTCCCAAAATAACTACAAAACATTTATTGATTAGTTAATAGTAATGATGCTAATATAAACGAAAAACAATTAACAGAGAGCGTACAAATTAACGATTATCATCATAGCAACAACAATCTTTTCCCAGAAACTACACCTCCTTTTATATACTTAGAGCCAAAATGGCATTAACTCTTAAATATGCTTATTTAACAGATAGTCAACGCCTTTCTGACAATCAGATAGTATACATAGACATTGGCAGCTTAAACACACGATAGTAAACCATTTCTCTTGTCATAGAATACATATGATAAAGGTTATGTGAACATATCAAGCTTTCAAAATGGAAGGTTTCACTTCAAATTGTTCACTGGGGTTTTCGGCTGCTGCCCCCCCCCCCCCTTCCCTCTGTCTCTCTCTCTCTCTCTCTCTCTCTCTCTTGACAACCCACCGACAGCCATAGTAATTGGTATCCACCTCTCTTCTGTAGGTCAAAATATACATAAATCTCGATACACGTGTAGGAAATATGAGCATATCATTGCTGGAATGTTAGATATTATTTAATTGGGAGTTTCTGTTGTGGCTACTCTCTCTCTCTCCCTGTCTCTCTTTCTCTCTCTCTCTCTCTCTCTCTCACTCTATCCCTCTCCCTCTTCGGCATGATTTCTGAACTCTACAGCTCTCTTCTAAATACTCTTTCAGTCATTTACAATACATTATACATTCACAGCCAGACTACAAGGTAACCGTTTCACTTCTCTAAGACAGCATAAAGGAAATAAAAGCGTATCATTTCAGACATGCAGATATCATTTCACTGAGATTTGTTCAACCGCTGCTATATGAGATATCATTCCCCGACATTTTATCAGGGCTCAATATGCATTCGTGCCCTATCGATTATTTAGAAAATATGCTATGCCTGTAATTCATACATATCGTGCATGAATCCATGCGCAATACTCAGTATTATGTTATTATATCTGTGTAATTATTTTGTTCATTTGGACGCCTGAATCAACAAGCTAAAACAAGCTTTCTACAGGTTCTCCCTTTTCCTGCTACTCATGTTCACTGTTTGTTTAAATTAACTTAACATAATTTTCATGATTTATATATTTTGAACTGTCTGTACTATATCACATTGTTCGTTTTTAATCAAAATAAAGTCTTTTGAATTGAATTAATCGCTCTCTTTCTACACAGAACTCCTCCCGGTATAGGAAGTCACAACAGAATGAGCCAGAAAGATAGACCTTAATAAAAGAGAGATAATTGTATTGAAGACAAACATGAATAATTTCTGCTTTACGAAAACGAGCCCCGATTCCTTGTGTACTTTAATCAAAGCTAAAAGCATTTTCAATGTTAAAATGACTTGTGAAACGCATTTGAACATCAATGTTTTTTTTTAAGTGCGTGCGTTTTTTTGACACGTCTTGTATTGCTAAGCGCTGGATGGAAACATATGTAGGTTTTAATCATCAGTATTAAGAACCATTTTCAACAACCATACGAAAAAAATGTCTCCGAGTTTGACTTGGGGGAGTGAATAAATGCTTGTACAGCTGTCCTTGCCTGTGTTTTTCGAATTCATTTGGAATTTAAAGCTGACATATCGCTTTACGATGTACAAGGCACATCACCACCTGACTAAATAACAGAGACACTCCATGTTCTCCAGCGACAATCGTGAAATCATTAAATGCGACCTTCCTCTTGTACTTAAAGCCCCACTGCACCTCTATATAGCGAACAATGCCTAATCGGTGCCTGTTGTTTCCCCATGATCCCATTTTTCGTATCTTAATTGAGAGCTGATTAGTAACCGTGCAGGTAGGCTTTAAAAAGCAGACTAAAATGAGCGTTTTCTTTTGAAATATGAACATAATGTAACTGTGGAGTTTGTTTCTTAAATTACTTTTTAAAATATAGATAACATAATTTGCCTGTTTTAAAGTAAAATAAACTCACTAAACGAAGGATTTGAAAATAAGGAAAAATCTAACACGCAAAGACAAGCCATAATCAAGTTATTACACCAAAAAGGTAATAAAACTAATTTAGAAAATTTTAGACCAATCTCACTTCATACTTATGATTACAAGGTTGCGGCATCAGTCCTAACTGAAAGACTCCAGAAGTTAATTCCCACATTCATTTCTTATGATCAAGTAGGGTACAACAAGGGTAGAAGTTTAGCTGAAAATATCAGATTAGTTAAAGATATATTTCATTATGTCCAAAACCCCTCAGACAAAGGACTTGCATTTTTAACAGATCTTAGAAAAGCCTTTGATTGTCTGAGTCGGGATTTCTCTTTGAATGTTTACGGAGATTGGGATTTAAAAATGATTTTTGCAGATGGGTCAATACTCTGTACACAAATGTTATCAGTGTCAATGTAAACGGTTGGTTAACAGAACAGATTAACATAACAAGAGGCGTACGCCAAGGTTGCCCTCTCTCGGCCCTGCTATTCATACTCGCTGCCGAGGTACTAGCCATTAAAATAAGAAACTATCTAGACATTACAGGAATTACACTTTATGATTCAGTTGAAATTTGCAGATGACGCAACAATTTTTTTTAAAAAGCTATAAAGCAGATAGAACATTTCGGTTTATTTTCTGGTTTAGAGCTGAATAAATTAAAGAGTTCCATAGTTAACATTAATGGAGACACCATTAGTGAAAGCATTTATGGCATTCCATGGACCTATTCTGATGTCAAAATATTAGGGGTTCATTTTGGAAAAAATGAACAAAACCTAATAAATCTTAATTGGAAACCCAAAATATCAAAGATTGAAAATATAGTACGTCTATGGGAAGCAAGGCGCTTAACTTTTTCTGGTAAAATAACTATAATCAAATCATTCATTGTTTCTCGAATTATATACAATGCTCAAATGATTTCCATGCCGGAAAATGTAATGAAACACATTGAATCTTTACTTTATACATTTTTGTGGAATGGAAAAAAAAAGAAAAAAGAAAGTGGTTTGTATGAGTTATGAGTATGGAGAATTGAAAATGGTTGATTTGAATGCTCTGTTACAAAGTTTTATATTAAAGTGGATATTGCACTACTTCTCCCACGAAAAATCAAAGTGGAAAAGATAATTGATGGTTTCTTTAAAAAAGTAGGCAATTTACAATATGTGTTAAATAGTAAATGTACAAAAGGTGATATGAAGTTTTGTTTAAAGAATATTAAATGCCCCAATACATTATTAGAATATGGTATATACTTGTTTTGACTTTAAAGAGATAGTAGAAAGTAATACGCCAATTGATTTACAATGTACTGATGTTAGAAGTGAAGACATAGCCTATGGTTAAATTCAAATATGAGAGATCGTAACAAAAAAGTATCATTTATAAACACATGGTTCGATGTAGGCCTTTTGAAAATTAATGATGTCGTAACAAACTCTAGATTTATTTCTTTGAGAGAAATTGAAGAAAGATTTGAGAAAAAACATGCTTCTTTGTTTCAAGAATATTACATCATAGTAAATGCGATTCCCAAAGTTTGGAAACAGAATATGTTGAGATAGGTACATGTATATCATGCGACACAGGAAGAAAATTAAGGTGTCATAAAAAATGTTTGAATGAATGTTAACACTAAACGAAAGTCGAAGTTTTTTTACTCTACGTTGTCCATTCATTCAATTGTTAGACCTCCAATCGAAGAAAAATGGGAAGAAATGTTGAATAGTACAGAACAAATCGACTGGAAAGTCATATGGTCATTTAATTTATACAAGCTATGAAAGAAAGCAAAGTAACAGAATTCAATTTTAAGTTATTACACAACTTATTACCAAATAGGTACAATTTATTCAAATGGAAATTGTGTAACAATCCCTTATGTAAATGATGGTCAGTTACACGACAATCTTCATTTATTTGTAAAATGCGAACACACAAGATTGTTTGGTTAAAATTTGGAGACATAATTCGAAAACTTTACAACGTTAATTTTTCTTTTGACAAGTTCATTTTAATTGAAGGTTATAACTTGAAAAACAAAATATTTAAAGAGTTTAAATTATCTTATCATATATGCAAAATACCCAGTTTATTTAACATTTATGCAAGCAGAAAATCGCAAACTTATGTTTCATAAAGTCTCTATTCTTTGTATTTTCAAAAGATTAATCCATAACCGATTAAAGCAGGCTTCGATATCTAGTCAATCTATCATACAATACGAAATCTAGCTGCAGTTAATACACAGACAAGAAATTAAATCAAAATGGAGATGCCAGAATGATGACAATGACAATGATTAATAGTTTGAATGAAAAAAATAATCAAACAATTTGTTCTGAGGTCATATTTCACGGGTTTGGTAAAGTTTTATCCACCAGCATATTGTTGAACAAAAATATCCAATTTTAAATGTGGTGACTTGTCGGTTACGAACAATGACCATAAGAAAAGGTTTGAACAAAAATTAATTAATCAATTTGTTCTGAGGTCATATTTTACGGATTTTTAGAAAGTTTTATCCACAAGCATGTTGTTGAAAACAATTACCAATTTTACGTGTGGTGACTTGTCGGTTACGAACAATGACCATGAGAAAAGGTTTGAATAAATATTAATCAATCAATTTGTTCAGAGGTCATATTTTACAGATTTTGATAAACTTTTATCCACCAGCATATTGTTGAACACAAATATCAAATTTTACATGTGGTGACTTGTCGGTTACGAACAATGACCATGATACAAATTTGAATTAATATGAATCAATCAATTTTTTCTGAGGTCATATTTTAGGGATTTTTAGAAAGTTTTATCCACCAGCATATTGTGGAACAACAATATCAAATTTTACATGTGGTGACTTGTCGGTTACGAGCAGATGGTCATGACAGTCTTCGATCCTATAAAACTAGAAGCTTTCTAAACAGTACTTCAACAGATATCTGGATAGAGACACTTCGTCACATGAAGCTACGAATAAGAATATCATCATCTCACCGAATTCTACTCGAACACCGCATCGAAATCACAAAATGTCGTCAAAAAACATGATTGCTCTCTACTTTCTGATTACATTGGCCGTGGCAGCAAGTGATGAGTTGAATGTCGGGGAGAACGGCCTGCAAAAATTACCCGATAGTGGTGGCAGTCACAATTGGCGCCCATGGTGGCTTGCACCCCCAACATAGCAACAGTTTTACTATGTTTCGATGAGGAGCAATAAAGATCCGCACCTTTGACTTGTCTAAAAGCATCGTAATCCTCCAAGTAATATTAGGGACTTTTAGATTTGCGTGGACTGATAAGTGTGACGTCCATTCAAATCAGTGCATTAAAAGGACGTCGATCGTAGCATAGACCTATTGTCTTCGTGCGAATCTAAAAGTCCCTAGTAGCATCGACAAGTTCGGGAAGCAGACTAGCTGGATCTTCGTCATGTGGTCAGACGACTTCTCTGTTCATCGAGACTTTTATCAAATTAATGCGGGAAAAAAAAATCATTGGTGATCGGTCATCACTGACATTAAAGACCGTCAATACTACTGGGGCAGAATGGATAAGACCACACAGCGAGGTCACTGACAGGTGGCTATCTCATCAACTCAGCTCTCAACTAACATAAGAAAAAGAGGATCATGGGGGACCAACAGGCACCGATTGGGGAAGTTTTCTATATAGAGGGAGCAAGTAGCTGCAAGTAGGACAGTGGGGCTTTAACCCTAGCTTAAACAAATTCATAACATTGCCCCCTCCTTAGAGGGGGACACGCTCAGGCAAAGTACTCGTATTAAGTCGTCAAGTCAACGCCGTTGCAGTCGTATACCGGTCAGGTTGGACAGACTTAGCTGTTCATGCACCGCAGCACCGGGTTACTTCGTTCACCGGAGAACTTTGTTTCGCCTACTCAGAAACAGGAAGAGGTTGTATTTACGAACTATAAATCGGGACTCTCTAACCCAAAAGTTTACGTGTATATACAAGGACCAGGCTAGAGTCGGTGGATTATTGCTTGCATGTAATACCCGAAGGATGACTTTGTCATCAGGTCATCGCTGGTAATATCTATTTTCTTTGGGAAATATTGAATGTTGCAATCTGGAAGTATTGATTGATGTTTATTGAGATATAATCGTGTACTGAGAAAACGATATACTGTATACAATGACATGATATACTCTTATACTCTTATTTCATATTGAATCCAAATCATTTTATTTTGTCATTTATTTTCGTGTACACTACTATTGAGCAGATGGCTCTTAATTAAATCTATGTAAACTATATTTTACTCTTGAAGTCGCTTGATTATTTTCTTGTGATATGTAATCATTTCATCGGAACCTAATTATCGTCGGACCATAGTAATTAACGGTACTTCAATCTGATAGGGGTCAATATCACACAAAAGACGACGCCGCCTTTATAGCTGAAAAACACCCTTTCGACGCGTTTTCTGGACGCGGTTACTTAGCCAGTCATGTTGAGAGTGACCCCCCCCCCCCTCGGAACCATGCCTTTAAAATTAAACAAAATCAATAAATATATTAAATAAAGTCAGTTTTAAAGTAAAGTATCAATATGCCTACATGTAGCCCAATATAGTTTTGTGTTGAAAGCAGGTTATCCAATTCACTGGAGAATGTGATTGTTTGATAAAAAGCATTGAAGTGTATATTCTTGTACATGTGCTTTATATGTAGAAAAATTGATGATTTTATTTTTGAATAAAAGTAAAACATAGTTTTGTTTTATATCAGATACGAAGAAGAAATGAACAGCATATGGATCCCGATTGCGAAAAAAACTTTTGTCTACATGTATGCAGTACAGCGATATTTCCGACATTTACTCAAAATAAGCCAGAATGATTCTGATCATGCTATTGTGAAATTTTGTTTCAAGTTTTTTTTTTCCGGCATTTTTTTCCTGTTCAAAATAATAATCAAAAACAAAAGCAATGAGCCAGCCTTAGGACTATGACGAAAAGGTGCAAAAATTACAAACAATATTTTTTACTGATTGAATCGAATGAATGAAATCCTTAATACAAGGAATATAAAGTCCTTAATAATATCATTATACCTTGAGACAGAAGAATTCGGAATGATTGAAAACATGTTTTCATGATTTCAATTTCCTTGGGAATTTCAAGAGTTTGCGTACGCAACCCACCTCAATGTTTCTTCTCAAGACACTTATATATAATGTTCGTTTTAATACCACCGACAAGATAACTTTGCAAACGATTGTTCTTTCTAAGACCAAATCCACATTTTAATTTAATCGTGCACTTAAGAACCAGCGTAAGAATGATGACTTACATTCTAAAATGAGTTTAAAAAGTGCAATTACATTTATGATTTCCTGATAAACAATTCCTCTGTTTTAAAGTTATTTATGTTTTTCACTTTCTGAATTTATTTTCAAATGACGTTGCTTTGTTCTAACTCATAATTGGAGCTTGAAAAAGACCATTTCATCAGTCCTTCTCTCCCAAAACACATGGACATCTGTAGCTACGCTGATGAGTCATGTTGATAAAAACGTTATTTTATAGTATATATTGTTGTGAATGGCTTTCATTATTAGCTAATAAAGAAATTTTACCTTTCATCTCAATGCTGTTCATCAGACAATATAATGCTTTGCAGTTTTATTTATTTATACAGAATGTGCACACATATGATACAAAAAATTCGACACAATTCAATCAATAGTTAATATATTTATTTTAGTAACCACAGTAGTCGGTGTGTAGCGGCGGCCTTTTTTAAAGCGTATGGGAATTACCACTGCGAAATCTTATCACCATAATGTATTTTGCAAATGACAGGGGTCTTTATGTCATTTCAAATGGGAGCAGATGTAATTAAATTCCTACTTGTCTTGTATACAATGTTATTACATTGTTTCATGCCATTTTTGATTTCATAAGTACTTTGTACATGTTTGAACATGTTCATATTGAAACCGAAATAAATTAATCACATGAACATATTTCCACAAACATCCCGACAAAGACTGGGAATTCAAACTTGCGCAGACAAGGAATAGATCCTTCGATACAACCATGACTTCAACGGGGTGTCTGTCCCACCCTACACCGCGTCACATACCTTCCCCTTGATAATCATGCCTCAGTTGAATTTGTATGACAAAATGAGAAAGAGTCGCCGGAAATGTTGGAGAAAATATCGACTTTCTTGCCCTTCGAGGTTGGAACCTTTTCCCTTTATGCCCAGCACAATAAGGGACTTTGTTTGGGGCACTTTGTACAATTTAATTATGAGCCCTGTTTTCTTCTCTCTCACCGCCGCAACGCAGGCATATTTTCTAGGCCATCGTCTGCGGAGCATAGCCCTTGAGTTTATTCCTTTTCATGCTCTGCCCGATTCTTTTTCTTATCTGTTTTAAACGATCTTCACCGAGAAGAAAAATGTAGCTTCTTTTTTCTCTTGTCATTTCTTTCTCTCTTCAAATTATCATTAAATGTCAAGTCGACAAGTCAAAAGTGCTGCAAATATCAGCAAACACATGCTCACATGATGAGCTTTAGCCGTTGAAGGGATTCCATAATCGAATCTTTCTCAAAGTAAGGACGACTTCCGACGTACTGACAGGGATTAATCCAATTTCAAATTATTCAGACAACAAAAAGGGGGAAAAATACCTTTACATCTAAGTAACCTGTAATCCTCTAAATACCTTCGTATCCGCTTTCCTAATAATTTATTCATGAAAATGGGTATAATATATTGATATTTTTATCATCCCCTACAAAATGAAATTTTTGATAAATGTCAGACGTTCTTGATATAATATAATCGCTGAGTAATATAAAGTTCAAACGTCAAAGAATAGCTTTACGAATAAAATCACTGAAAAAAAAAAAATTGGGAACGCCTTAAAATGTAAGTGTGAATTTTACGCCATTCGCCTGTATTCGCCTTAACGTTACCGAGGAACCCACTGGCAGGCTGTCTACCATGTTCGGCTGAAACATATTTATTTATCGCTCAATATGAATTTCGTAGCATTTGATAAAGCTTTGACGTCATAGAATTGTCTTATGTATACAAATAGTCAATCTACCATGTTAAAACCATTTACACACAGTTTCGCTCTAAATTAGGAGGTTGATTGAGAAAATATTGAACTGTTCACTCGGTGTTCCATTTCTTCTAAGAAGTCAAACTATGAAAAATTGATAAAATTTGGAATATGAAGGCATGTATTACATCGTATGTTTAGAAGCATCAAGGAAGACAGAAGAACATAATTCAAGGCGATAAATCATTGAATATATCGGTTCATGTTAGGTTCGTATCTTAGATCAAGTGTACTGCATAATGTAAAAGCGAGCACTTTTATTCATGTGCCACTGCTACTGCAAACATGCTAGATAACATTCCCTACAGTTTTAAAGAAGTTCATGAATTGAAATATATAGAAAATGGAAGCTTTCAGATAATGAAGTTAAGTGTTATAATAAAAACCAACATTAAAATATTAGAGAAACATTGGGGGACTTTCACGTAACATAATATTCTTTAATCTTCTAAAAAAATTATATTTAACTGTCAATAAAGTAATGATAGCTTTGATGTAACATTTTCAATCTTCTGAGAGAAAAACAAAAATCAATTTGAACACTAATAGAACTTCCAAAATTGTGAATCTAAACCTTCACATGCCCATCATGATACTTAAACCTTTTGCAATAAATTGAATAACACCATTAAACTATCAATTTCGTGTAGCTGATATGATGTGGTTTTAAAGGAAGAGTGAAACCCTAAAGCGTTATGGCTTGTGGTTTTTGTAGAACAAAACATTGTGGCATTGGTCAATAAATGTTTTATTCAATTTTGTTTTGTCGTTTTTCTCTGATTGCTCGGTTTTGAATTATCTCCAAACATTTTATAAATATTTGTAGTGTGTGTGGGTGGTCTGATGGTTATTTGGGAGAGGTTTTGCGCAAGTGTATACAATATATTTATATTTGTTTTAATAATTGTTACATAAACTCTAGTTACGATCATCACATTTTTTACCAATAACATATTTAGGGCATATAAAAGGGTGCGTCAATTGTGTGAGGGTGAGGGTTTGTGTTGGTATATATTCAACTTTGATTTTAACTTGATGAAATGTATCATATTACGATGACGTCAATGAACTTTTCTTTTGGGGGCAGATAGATGTATACAGTATAAATGAGTGAACGGGTGTTTGTGTGATGCGGGTATGGTGTGCGTATGTGCGTGCAGGAATGTGTATGTTATTTTTTTTCCCCACAAACTCATATTTACAATTATGTGGCAGAGGACTTATGTGTGACCTCCTGTCAATGAACCGTGGGTAAGTCAAATTCAAGATAGATTTGAATGGGGAGGGGGACACAATATCAAATAAAGGGGGTAGATTAACTTGCAATCCATCAAATACCACACATTTTAAAGTACTTTCATCCTGATTACCTATACACACCGGTCCCGTTCGACAACGAGTCCTTTCATCCATTTTCATATGCTAGAATGAGCTTGAAAATGCGTGTGTTTAATTCCGTGACCTTTTACGGAGAGCATTTGATGAATTAGATCCATTTTGCTCATTTGTAGGTTTGTTTGTGCAATTCGCGGTTATTAGTTTCCTCCTCAAAGATGTAATCAAATGCGAAAATGATGGAATCTATTGGTTATTTATTAGTTGTTGTCCGTGCATGTGTTGAAGTACATACTACTTTATACCTGCCATGCATTTTACATCCGCATGGGTTAAAGTTCAAATTCCCTGCTTGTCTCACTTTTCATCTATGAAGAGTCGTCGTGCTGTACTGGTCCATTCACTTGACTCTCAATCTATGGGTTAAGGGTTCAAATCTAAGCCTGGATTAACGTCCTTTGGCAAATACATTATTCCATATTTGACACTCTCAACCAAGGTGTAAATCGGCACCAATGTCCTTTTACAATACATTTATCTACATTTTTCGCAATCGAACCAGGGAAAGTAAATCGGTGCCTGGCAGAGTTTAACTCTTTGAAATGCTTTGAAATGATTGCCTCTATGGCAGCCAAACTAAAGCCGGATTAATAATTGTAGAGCGCCATATCGTCAAGTCTTATAGATATGATAGCTACTTGTATACAGGAACCTACTATTTACATTGCTATTATTATTATCATTTTTATTGTTATTATAGTTATTATTATATTTATTATTATTATTATTATTATTATTATTATTATTAATATTGTTATAATTATTATTATTGTTATTATTATTATTATTATTATTATTATTATCATCATCATTATTATTAATAGTGTTACTCTACTGATTTAATTCATTGTATTCAACTTCACTTTTAGCTGTGGAGAAAGCTTAAGGTTGTGAATTCCCAAAAGGATAATATAAAAGATAAGCGTTTTCCCTGAATACCTGAATTCCTAGATGATGGCTGATTTAAAACGTAATAGATGCGTTTCAGGGAGATATACAATATATTATATTTCGAGCATTATGGCGTTGATTGACTTTACTATGAACCTACTAGGCAGAATGATGTATTTGAATAATTCTTTCCTCGTTCTCAATATACTTGCTTGAGGTATGAAGACGATATTTAGCGATACATTACATAGTATGTGGACAATAAACTTGATAAGGTATGATTTGTTTAGAGAGCCGAAAATGTCGCCTGCTCATGGCAAAACTTAAACGTGATATTCTCAATTGCGTGCAACATTTCATGAACAATAGGTTAGAATAAACTGTATGGAGAGACTTTTGTGTGAATTATTTCGAGTACACACTTAAATTCATTCGTTTAATGGCGCGCCGTATACAAAGCGAAGTAATAGTATATTAGAAATGAATGTGATAATTTGATAGTAAATCTATATACTAGGCGTTTTCATTATATTCGAGATCATAAGCGATCACGTTAGGATAAGTTTGCGTTGTTGGTAAAATACATATGCCCCATTTCCTACTCGCTCTATAACTTAAACATATGAACCTTAATCGCGTGCAGTGTTTCATGAAGACCATCGATCAGAATAAATTGTATGGAGAGCCTTGTGTGTGCATTAGTTAGTCTACTCTTACATGACTTAGATCATTCGTGTAAATGCGTGCAACAAACAAATTGAAAATATTGAAGTTATAGTTTCGTTCAAGGCGGTTTTGATAACTCAATATAACTTGGTACTTTCATTTTATTCGATTTCATTCTCAGATAGGTAAACGTTAAAAACCTTTTCAAGGGAGGATTTCGGTCAAATGCCAAATAGATCACAAGTTGTTCTTCAAATCGGCGACAATTTTTAAAATTTTACATTGTTCTAATAAAATGCAATATCTCTGAAAACATTAAACATGTGTACAAATGATGTCAATAATACGAAATAGTGGTGAATTTTAATTCCCCACAAAACATGTGTTGCCAATTTAAGGATCTTAAAGCTTCTTTTTCTTTTTAAAACTGCTGGCATCAAATGTAATATGCAGTATTGAGTCACCAAACTACGTCTAAGCGCGCACAACTTACCCATTAAAAAAACAGGAAGGTATAAAAGACCAGAAAAAACTCCCCCGAATCTACGATTCTGTGAAGACTGTAATATGAATCTTGTAGGAGATGAATTCCATATAATTATGAAATGTGACAAGTATAAAGATTTACGAGTAGATTTTATAGAAACAATTAGTAATCTGGAAGAAAATGTTTGTAATTTGGATAGTCAAGAAAAATTCATATTTATAATGAGATTAGATAATGAAGTTGTAATAGATAGTTTTTCTTTGTTCACCAAAAACATAATTGCAATGAGGGGTAATTTTTAGATACTATATGTTATAACAAAGTAGTCGTGTACAATCTTATGCTTTTGTTTTAGTTCTCATTTACATATTTCGTATTGCATGACTTATTGTTTATTTAGAAAGGTGTTGTAAATGTTTTATATTATGTTTTATATATCGATTGTTGCATTACATTGTAAAGTGATTATAACTATGTCTATAAACAGAATATTGATGTACATCAATGATGTTTAATAAATACAATACAATACATGAAACAAAATGTACACTGTGGTTGCAGATTTGTTGTGTTATCTACTTATACATCTAGTATATTTTGTTAGGGCTCTGAATCCAGAGTAATTGAGCCGCACCACGAGATGTGGAAAGACCATCTCAAAAGGGTTAGTACCCTAATTCCTGTATTTTACGCTTTCTTAACATTCGAATTCTAATCTTACAAAATGTATACATGAAGAATATCTTGAGGGTATACCTCGCGCAAAAGATGAACTATTACATGTACATCCATGTATGATACATTATTCCAATAGCGGCATCGCTTATACGATGACGTCATCAATAGCTAGGAGTGATCGCATGAAGCATGTTATTTCTTTTTTGGTAATAATTTTTACTTCATCAAAAATTCATGACGCGCCGCGATAATTATTGATCATGCCAAAAATAGAGGATCCAAATTTGCCTTAAGAAAAAAAGACTCTTATCCTATTATAAGATCATATACTCATTTTATATTATGACATGCATTTATCTCCCCCTCATTTTTTGCTTCTTCTTGTCATTGCTTTTCTTGATTTATTCTTTTGTTCTTTTCTACTTCTCGCTTTATTTTGTTTCGGATTGTTTTCTACGTGTACATTTATGTTCCACATTAATATCAAATACAAATACTTCCGCATAATAAAATTACATTTGTTTAATGAGCAGTCTATGTGTCATCTACTGTATTGATTCAAGCTAATTCACATTACAATATATGAAGAGCTTAATTCCAGAGGAGTAAAATCCGCTTAGGTACCCGTCTTTCAAAAAAATGATTTACATACATTTTGTGAGGAATTATAAAAGAATGCACCTTTTAATATCACTTTTCAATAAACGCCTGTACAAAATCTGGTAAACAATTTCTGTGAAGTTACAAAAATAGATTTAGTTCCTTTTGCTCTTTAGTTCTGTTTAGCCATTGCTGTTGAGAAGCATACTTCCACTGCTAGAACTTAATGTTAATATCGAATCACCATGCCATTCAGCGTTCATGACGAAGTTAGTTATTTCAAGTTACCTACCATTCAATAAAAATTACAAGAACGGTTTAACTATTCAATACCTTGCTCAAAATGAGCCACTTAGTCAATCCAAAAAATCATTATGAGAAAAGCTTTTTTTACTTACGTTCCAAAGAATAAACCACGAAGTCAATGTGACAAGTGTTACAATGAAAGCTTACCTTTTTACTAGCCTTCAAAGAAAAGAAACACTACAACCGGAATACTCAACCATGTAGGTCAACATGTCCAGACCTATATATATTCCAAAAATATCCAACAGTCGTAATTATCTGCGTAGTGTGAAAACGTGTTAAATCCGATTAAAAGTGGTGCGAAACTGTCCCTATATTTCGGAGCGTTAAATCAACTAACCTTGCATGTTAAGACGCTTTTGCACGAGTTGATATAAACCTAGTGTGAATAAAATGACGGCAATGGTGGAGGGTTAAGGTATGCCCTATATATCCCCCGCATCCAAGGCCATAGCCCTTGTATTGAGTAACATACTATCAGTACTAGAACTTTGTGAATATTCAATGTACCCTTAAGCGCAAAAAACCGCGAAGTGGGCTTGAAGTTAAAGTGAAGAGGCTTATATATAGATTAGTGTTAAGGAGAGAATGTATAGGAGATCGACGTAACTGGTACTTCACAATGTTATTATAGAAAATTGTCTCATTTCCAAATATAGGCTTTTTATCGTGAGTATTATTCTAGTTCCTACAATTTAAATACAAAATAGAGCTTCCCTCTGTAAAAGAAATCCTCGAATTTGAAGGCAAATTGTATTAGAGGATCGGAAAAAATAAATTATCGAAAGCAGAAAAACCCTACGACTTAAAAGTTGGTTAATTCTTCTAAAATGGAAGGCTTTTTTACTTGAATGTGCTATCTTGGGTATTGGGAGTTCACTTGCCCTTTTTGATTGATATAAATTGGAGAATGAGTTTATCCACATAAAAATGAAATGAATCATGCAACGTATCGTCGGTGGGGTGACAAAACCTCGTATCTCAATGTTTTTGAGATTTTGATTTGTTTGCATAATTTTGTACCTAATGGCCTACGACACCACCTGATAAATCCATGGAACGCCTCCTTCTCTTTTTTTTTCACAAATTCCACACAAACACCCTTAAACTAAACCTCGTAGCTTTAACCCCCTTTGAAGCTGCACTGACAAAACCTCGTAACATAAGATACGTAATTCCTTTTCCTTGTAACTCACACACGGCCTAACAGTACCGAAGTTAGTGTATTCAAATCCTCGTAACTCATTCAGAGTTGAAAGTAAGAACTCGTATCTCAATTTGAATAAAAACTTAAAACTCGTATCTCAATGTAGATAAACGCAAAAACCACGTAACTCACTTTCAAATATAAAAACAATTATTTTACTGTATTTCAACAATGACATTAATTTTTTTTGAATATTCCAGTTATAAAAAGAAAGGACGGTGTCACAGCACTAAATTTGTTGAGACAGGAAAGTTTTTTCGCTCCTGAAAATTCATGATTTTTGAGATACGAGGTTTTGTCACCCCACCGACGGTATAACGTTTTATGGACATAATTATCATGCCCGCATATTTAATATTTTCTTAATTTTTGATTAATTTCCAACTTTGCCAAAATATTACTCCTCCGAGCAAATTACGACAGGAACCTTTGTTTTTCCAACAATTAGACAGTCAGGAATTATCAAAAGTAACTGTAAACCATTTTGAAGTTATCTCTTTTTGGTTTCAGAACTAAATAAAATAAGACAAAGAAAACAGCTCCCGGTAAAAAACAAGATATTCGTTTCTAAGAAAGACAAAATAGCAAAACACTCTTACATAATAACATACCCCTTGTGTGTATCATCTATGTTGGTTAGATATCATTGGCATATTTACATTGATATACCACTTGTATAATACATCTTCTGAAGATAGGAGAAAGAGACGCAGGCGGCATCTTTTTGATGTGTGTATTAAAGTAGCCGGCAGTGGCATATTCACGGGGCAATGGCGCGATTGAGGAGGGGGACACCCATCTTCCTGAGAAAAATCAAGGAGGGGTCATGTGTCCTTTTCTCATCATCTTCCCCTTCTCATCTCCCCTCCATCTCTTTCTCTCTTTCTCTCTGATTCTCTCTCTCTCTTTCCTCGCTTATTCTTGTAGTGGCTTTTTTGTTGCTACTTGATTGGGGCGGGGGCACATACACTCCGTGTCCCCCAAGCTAGCCCACCAGTAGCCGATGTTTTCTATCTTGCATACTGCGTATGAAGTGCATCTCCTTGTTTTACCCTCCTAATACAGAGCACTGACATAAATCTGTCTCTCTTTGGAAGATAAGGAGTCTTGATCTATAAGCATCGTATACTTTCAAAGCTAAGAATATCACTCCGATTCTCAACTCAATGTCATCCTTTTGTGTTGGAGTGTAGCCGTTGTAATGGAGGTTACATAAAAAAAGTTGTGTTACTTGGATACTACTTATATTATATCTACATAGGATTTCTTATATTATTGGAACTTGTTGTTTGGTTTTACCTGGCCGCTGAGAAAGCGACTCTCTGTCTTCGCCTACAAACTGTCTCTGATCAGACCATCGTGACGTTAAAGGTCGCTCCCAGACGTAAATAATCATCTGGGGGGGGGGGGGGGGTTCACAAAGATTCTAAGTTGAACTTATCTCTAAGTTGGACTTAAAAGTTATGAAAAGCCGTTAGCATCTTAAAAAATATTTTGTAAAAGTAATTTTGAAAGGCATAAAATGTTGATTCAAATCATTCATATTTGTTATCATCAAGGAGATTTCATGTTCTTGATGTGGAATTTATAAAAAAGTCTAAAATACTTGAATTTTTGCTTTTGAATATATTTAATTTTAAGGCTCCAATGGCTGTCCATAATTTGTAAGTCCAACTTAGTGTTAAGGTCTACTTAGGATCTTTGTGAAACACCCCCCAGGATCATATCTTATAAAATGGTTGTGATGGATTACAGATAGTCTGCAATTAATATCAATTACAACCTTGTACTATAAAGATAGGAGATACGATTGATATCACTTGCAAATTATTTTTAATCAATCTCAATTTTTGTATAAGACGAGGCCCTGATTTATACGCATTTCTAAAACCCATCCAATTGTACACTCAAACACACACGCACACGCACGTGTACGCGCACACGCATACACACGTACACACGCATACACGCGCACGCATACTTTGCGTGCTTATTTCTCTGATTTTACACATGCTCTAAAAAATCCTTTACACTTATCATTTATTTGTAGTCATGAAATATTCACTGGTTCGGTGACAATTCATTTTTTGTCGGTGAAAGAAATTAAGTTCACATTTGACACTTTATTTGCTTTTTCGTCTTTCTGCACAGTCGCTTGATTTTGACAACAGTAGGCATAAATTGACGGAAGTATTGCTATGTGAAACTCAATGGCTTACACTAGAAACAGTTATCTTGAAACCTTTGGTATATATATATCTATCCCATGATAAAGACAATGTTGCACAGGAAGTTAGTTCAAGTTCAAGTTCAATTTATTTCTCAACAAATGCAAAACATAGGGAGCTACATAAAATAAAATGCATACATACAATACAATAATAGAACATGTACATCATATATAAAACGACTCCAGTTGGAGCAATGTATGTTTTAAAAATAAAAAAATCAGCAAATGTGGAAGGGGTAGTAAAAAATCAAAAATGATTTGTCGAGGACTACCCCCATAAGTTAGTGTGGCAAATAAAGTTTTAGGTACAGAAAATATTCCAGGTGTAGCAAATTACATTCCAATTATCTACCCGGAAGAATCCAGTAAATATCACCTCTAAACCGGATTTCAAAGAGTCGAATTCTTCCCGTAACACGATACTCTAGTCATATTTTGAGGCGCCATTCACACATGTGTCCGGCCTGATCTAACATTAGAAGCCGCCTGCTGAAGGTCAGTTAGAAAAGCACTTAAGCCTACAGGTTAACGCGCATCCAATTGGCTGGAATTTGTATGTGGGTATCGCCGGAACTATAGCACTAATGAGGAAGGGGACCTTGCAAATCATTCAAAGGGTGCGAGAACTGCGGTATATGGGTGAAGGTTTTTATCTCACATATGCGGTTCCGGTTCGATCTTTACTCGCTGCTCACACCCTTAGACAAGGCGTTTTGCCGACTTTGCCCCTCTCGACCCACATGTCTAATGGTCATCTGACAATACTTATGGTAGTGGGGTCTGGTAATAATAACAGACAGCTGTTCATTTAGTCACGTGTAATGGATAGCGGTCCTCATGAATAGTGGTCCTTATGAATGACGGTCCTTATGAATAGCTAGGTAAATTGTTTATGGTTTGCTCACTATTCATAAGGGCCGCTATTCAAATAGGATCGCTATTTATTTTGGCACGCGTTATGGATAGCGGTCCTTATGAATAACGGTAGTAGTAGTAGTAGTAGTAGTAGTAGTAGTAGTAGTAGTAGTAGTAGTAGTAATACTGATATGGTTATCCTGCCTGGATAAATAAGACAAAATCGTGATTAAAACGGATAACCGGACGGGTCACACTGAGTTTTTCAACCAAGGGCCCAGGTAGGCATTATGTTATCAGTACTGGAGGCATGCTTCTATAAAATAAAATAAATCAGCGTAATGTAGCTAAAATGATTATTTGCATACACTTACATACAGTACCCGATAATCAGGTAGGGCTAGGGGTAGGGTTATAATTAAGGTTAGGGCTAGTTGGGGGTTAGGGTTAAGATGAGGGATTTTGCTATTTGTATCAACTTTCCTCTACAACTCTGATAATGCCTACAGAAAAAGTAGATACGGATTGAAAACTATCTACCAACAAGAACAAAAGTAATAGGAAGAGGTCCAGAAATTTACAGAATTTGCTGAGAACAATTTAAAAGTTTCGACGATAATTTTACATAGTTTCAAATTTCCCCTCACTGGTTTCTCAGCAATATACCCAGCTTTTAAGAATTCCGAAACCTTCTCCGCTAACCTGTAAGCGGAATATAGCTTAACATCTCCCAACTGTCCTCTCATAGTATAATATGTATCTTATACTATGAGAGGACACATCACTCTGTTTAACCAATATTGAAACTTAGCTTTAATATCCTATCTTTTATCGTATTTTATCTGTATAACATCTAAATGTTATCCCACCTTCATATCAACCTTGCAATAAACCTGTAAACTGTTAATCATCAAATTTCTATTTTATGTAAAACAAATGACATATTTATATCATCAATGAAACTTGTAAATCGTATTTAAATATACACAATACATGTTAAGTGTTCTACATATTTCAATGTGTTATCAATGCAATGTTATACCATGTACTTTTTACTCTGTAAATTGAACAATTTCAGCTTTTAGCTGCATGTCCGATAATTTTTATCTCAATAAACCAATACAATACAAGACAATAAATCATACTTTAACGATCAATTATAACCGACAATCTGTCCATAATGTTACAAAATATTATCTTCTGACTTTATGAAGAAGGCGGACTCCGAGTTACATTTTCTTAAATAGTGGGAATTATTCATGCTAATAATAAGACAAACCTGTTGAATGACAATATTCATTGATTTTCCCATCCTGTATTGGGAGTGAATGTCCTACTATCGATTGACTTAAAGGAAAACGAGTAATGTATGGAGATAAATCAAAACAGGTGAAATAAAAGCTAAGGCTATTGAGAAATCAAGCGAAAGCTTAATTGAATACGTTCAAGCAAGTAATTGTGAGTCATGTAAAGCATTTTCACGGCAAAAACAAATGTCTTTTTTTTTATATAGCTAGCAATTGTTGGGCTTTATAAACAACAAAAAAGAGTTGACGTTATTGACAATATGGCGTCATTGTATACCCTACTACATTTCCCAAATAGAAGATGACTTTGCTTGAGTAATATCCGCCATTGCCATCACGTGACAGTGCCAGTAATCCCGAAATGCCTCTCTACCCCTGCAGTCATCAGGTGTCAGGTTTCTGGCGTCCTGAAGCGAATCATCAAAACCAGAAGCATGTGGACACAAACTTCCATTGGGTAGTATGTAATGATGGCAAATGTGTCGTCATGTAATGTGTTAGTTTGTTAGTCATAATGAATAATATGTACGTGAATCAATAAGTGCTATTGGTAATATTCAATTTCAAATGTACATTATCTGAAGGCAATCTTTTTCTTCGTAGGGACTGGCATAAACGCTGTAATGCATTTCATAGGGTGTACTGAAGTATCTGACAACACACATTCACATATCCTCCTGGAAAAACCTTACTCTGATATTATTTTAATAATACTAATAGGTAGATTATTATATAGTGCATCGTATATAGTATTTTTTTTAAAGGGTCTGTAAGTGCTTTACACGGATGGTAGAATTGTATGCTATAATTACAATTTGGAAATGTTTATTGAGACATGGTATATTACAAATAAGGAGAAGAATACACAAGAATAAGCAAATAATAAACAAATTGTCAAATTTTAGTAAATTATAGGTTATGTAATATGGAGTTGACTGGCGCGTTAATCGGGTGATGTAAAGATGTTTTGTTTAAAGATATGACAATATTGGGTAATAAAATCTAATATCACTAATCAGTATTCTGTATTATATGATTTCGATGGTTTTATTATCGAAGTGATATAATTTCCCAGCCAAGTAAAGTATATACTATATTCAGCCCATCATAAACAGGCAAAACATGTCAAAGGCAATGAGAACGTTTTTTCCTCACAGCGAAGATGGAATTAGGGATAAATTATTAATGGCATGACTACACAGTATAACAAAACTTAAGTTTTGATATTGGTTAATTCAATTTAATTCAATTATAAAATTTTGTCCTCGTTATATCGGACAGCGTAGGCTATTCATATTATTATTATGTGGTATATCTGACATTTTAGAATGAATATGAAAAGTCACTTCGAAATGATACAAATTATTGTTTAATCTTGCGGGTAAGTGAAACGTCAATCACGTTAATACCCTTCATGTCACGATAGCTTGGAGGTGGCTTACCCCATATACCCCCGCTTTAAGAAAATACTTAAATAGGAATTACGCCTTGATCGTTATGAAAGAAATTCCCAGACCCCGTGCACTCAATATTTCTTGTGCCATACCACGCTCTAGTTCAAGACATTGTGAACACAAAACGCCTGCAACTCAACTTATACTTTCTATACTTCTTGCTATTGTTCTTTGTGTATTCGTTCTCTCTCGCTCTCTCTCTCTCTCTCTCTCTCTCTCTCTCGCTCTCGCCTACTTTCTCTCTCTCCTCTGTCTTTATCCCGCGTTGTCTTTCTCTCTCTTTCTTTCTCTCTCGCTCTCATTTTCTTCCATCGGTATGTTGATGAAACTTTTGGAAATATGTAAAATTATTATTCTCCATCCGTCACAGATCTTAATTTCACAATTTAGACCGCGTCCACTTATTAAGCGGATCATCCTCCACCCAAATTCAATCATCATCATCATCATCGTCGTCGTCATCATCATCATCATCATCATCATTATTATTATCATCATCCTCCTCATCATCATAATCATCATCATCATCATCACCATCATCATCATCATCATCATCAGTATCGTCATCATCATCATTATCATCATCGTTATCATCATCATCATCATCATCATCATAGCCATCATCATCATCATTATCATCATCATCATCATCATCATCGTCGTCATCATCATCATCATCATCACCTTCATCATCATCATCATCATCGTCATCAACATCATCATCATCCTCATCGTCATCATCATCATCATCATTATCAGCATCATTACAATGACAACATGATAGTTAACGCATCCGCCTTGGCCTGATAAAGCATCTCCACAAGTAGAGCAAGTATCATCATTGACATTTACACGTGTGTGTGATTACAGAGCGCGACGTTAGACACCCATACCGCGTTACCAACATACCACATTACAAAAACCGACGTGCGCGTCCGGACTGTGCTCATATCTCACAGTGATCGCATCTTACATTCTCGGAAACATGGCCATGTTTCCTGAGTGAGAAAGGATAGTTTACCGCAACATATACCTTCATGGTTTAGTTACTTTTCTATATAGTTGGTTTGTGGTTTTATTTCTATGTTATTTCATTGTTTTTAGCTACGTCTTCATAAAGTGTTGCTAGATATTTTCGATGGTCTTCATTCATGTATTTACAAACATAATATAAAAACATATTTGTTACCGTGTTCCTGGTATGGTTCAACGTATATCTTCTCTGTGCATCAAATGACATTATGGGAGTACATCAGAAAGAGTCATATCATCTTTATTGTATAATATGTCTTGTTACCAGGAGAGCCTCATCAGTATTAATACTGTTCTCCCTGAGGGCCATGCAATCATTTTATTACCCCGGCTTTAGTCGAGCTACCCTGAAGAGGCGATCATGTCATATTCAGATAATACTCATGTTTGAAGCTAGAGAGGCGTTGCTTTATACTTTAAAGTCCGTCTGTACTAGTTTGGCCAGGGGGATTAGAACTCCATGCAAGGTCACTGGCAGGTGCTTATCTCATCAAATCAGCTCTCAATCAACATAGGGGATCATGGGGGACCAACAGGCACCGAGTAGGCAATGTTTGTAGGGCGCAATAAGCTATAAGTAGTGCAGCGGGACTTTAACACAGATTTTACACCCTTCTGGCCCTGAACAGATGTATTAATCACTCTGTTATGCAAAATTTGAACTCAGTGTTCTGTCTGAAGAAAATGAAGGGGAAAATGTGTAAATATAAACTGTGGTAGTCGTGTTGTTTAGGAAGCAACACGATTTGAACAGATACAACCACTATTATAGAGCAACATGGTATAACCAATCCAAAACAATCCAATCCAGGAATTTATAAAGCGCCAATATCTAGTTGCCTTATCAAAAGTGCTGATGAGAATTTTAAAAAATACCAAAAATGTCTGTTCATGATTATAACTAGGCAAAAGGACAAAAAAGCAGTGACTAATTGTAAGCAATCTGAAATAGGTTTGTCTTTAGTTAAGTTGTAAAAGTGGATAGCCGCTGACAAGAGTAAAGGATTTGGGGAAGATTCCGGCAGTTCGGATTCATTCGAATTTTGTTTTAGTATCTTTTAAAGTCTTACTACTCTGCGGAAAAAAGGGGCGTAATCGTATTATCTTTATCGCAAAAAAATACAAACGCATTCGGCAAATCGGCAGTTATCTGCTTTATAGACGATTCTCCTAAATGCCTTCTAAGCATGGTCCATGAAACTCAGGTCAAGGAACCCTACATTACAATAAATAAAATATGCTTCCGTTTTTGCAATAGCTGCTACATCCATGTCTACTCGTCGAGCAGACGTTTCCTTTGATTCATTAAGAAACAGGCAGCGGAACATATTTGGATCACGGAAGTCCCTCACAGCAAACGATACGACATCGTGACATTTTAGGATTTGGAATAATAACTGTGACGTATGATCGCCAAAATGACTATTGACATTGGATTTAGAACATTCAATGAAATTGTTACATGGTCCATGAAGTGAGTCATCTGTTTTCGTTTTGTTTATGCTAAATTTAGGCTTTTTTTCTAAAAGCGGGTTTAGATGTAATGCTGACGCTTCATCTTTGAATATCATCCTCTTCGGACATATAAATGGAGTACCGACGCAAGGCCCGAAATGGGGTCGCTCACGTATAGGCGTTTTATGTGGTTATGACGGTCTGCGACACTGCAAACTATTAAGCTACATATGAATTGAGTTTATTGTTGGACAACCTGTCTTCGCTGTTAAGTGTTCTCCTTGATTTTAGAAGTAGTTACCACATCCAGGATTTGATAACTCTGGAATCTCCGAGCTACCAAACGACGTTTGATCATGATGATAACGGCTATTACCAATAGCATACACCGTAATGCGCCTATCGGGATCAGTGTGAATGGCAATTGTGGGAAAACCTTCGCATTTTCAGGAGCAAAAATGGAACTCAACCGTCCATTCAATCGCCAATAGTCTGTCTTTGAACATGTTAGAGGAGAAATGATATTAATATTCGTCATAACTGCGGGTGATCTACTCGTTATTGTGAAATCTACGGTATATAAACGAGTGCATGTATCGATATACTTTACCCTTTTTGCCTGTGCGTGAATGGGAGTTTATATGACAAATCAGGTTCATATTAAATAAAAATGAATACCGCACATTTCAGACAGATACGGCAAAAGATTTGAAATGCATTAGTGTTGCTCTTGCCTTGTCATTTGCCATTCACTCTTTCTATGTTCATTTACACCCGACCTTTACCGAAAGTTAAGGGGAAAGGTGTTGTTTGTGCTACCTTGTAATAATTGTTCCTGTTTATTGATATGAAAATTTGACTATCGAATTTGTCTTTTAGTACAAATGTAAATGTATATGTTTATATGGGTATCCATATAACATATACATACCGCGCATTTCCATTGTTAAATGGACAATAAATATGAATCTCTTGAACCTTCTTTTCCTTCTTCTTCTTTGTCTTCTTGTTTTTTGTCTTCTTCTTCTTCTTTTCCTTGTCTTCCTCCTCCTCTTTCTTCTTCTTCTTCTTCTTCTTCTTCTTCTTCTTCTTCACCTTCCTTATCTTCTCCTCCTACTACTCTTCCCTCTTCTTCCAATTACCCCCAAGTGCCTGCTTGTATGTACACCGATGATTGTGAGTCAACAGTAACCCGGGAATGTTTAACCTATGTCACCAGTGTGCTGCCCCGTAACCCTCGGGTGCTTAACAGAGTGATGTGAGGCGGGCCGAAGTCATATTGAATGTAACGAAAATAGAAAGGCAAGATCAATTGGAATGGCATAGATAGGAGCACCTGAATGAGAGGTAAATTGATATTAAACTGCAAAAGGCGATAGACTCCTTTTTTCCATTGCAGGTGGGGAGGGGTTCTTCCGGTCATGAATGTGTACAGAGCATGTCTAACGTGAATCACAAGCAAAAACACATTAAATTCATGATAAAGAATTTAAGTTATACTGGCATCAAAAGTAATATGTTATCTCTATTAACATTATTAATATAGAGTAAATATCAATTGTCATGCTTGTAGAAGAAGCATCATTGTTAAAACAAAGGCAAACTACATGTTATAAAAATATAAAACATCGTAGTAAAGTGGTAAAATAAATTATAAACCACTTATTCACATTTCTAAAACTTTCAAATTGACACAAATTGTTCACAGAAAATCAAGTGAAATTTGTTATGTGCGTAGTGCGTATCCCGCTGATAAATGCAATTAGATATTGTGTTAGTAATGCAACTGCCTGTACAAAACCTGTGCAAAACTGCTTAAATAATGAAGGTCATTCATAAACGTCAGCACGTCATTTATTAAAAAAAGCTATGCAGGTTAACAAGCAAAACGAGAATGATAAATGTTCTTAAGCAGATTGTAAATCATCACGAGTCAGGTAGCGGTATATCCAGGCTTCTCTAGCCGTTGGGGCACTATTCTCCGACGACCCCCCCCCCCCCCCCCCAAAAAAAAAAAGGAAAAATAAAAAATATAGATATATATATGAAGAGCTTGATTCCAAAAGGAGCTAAATCCATATTTTATCAAAATTGAGTTATCTGTCTTAAATTAATGATTTCCTACATGGGAACAAAATGCACTATATCACATTCAAAAATTTCAGCAGGAAGTATGACAAAATTTAGGTACAATATCATGTTTCATTCCAAGAGGAGCTAAATCCACTTTGGGTACTTCACTTTTTTTATTTCTCCCCTTTCCCTTTAGCCATGTACCTTCATGTTGTTATATATCTTAAAGGTGTCGCCCTGGACCAATAATAAATGATAAGAAAAAAAATCTTCCAGTTATTTCTGATTTTTACTAATTTTTTAGATTTTGTGGATTAAGCTCCTTTTGGAATGAAATATGGATTTAGCTCCTTTTGGAATGAAACGGATTTAGCTCCTTTTTGAATGAAACTGTGAAATGTTGTTTACTTTCTTTTCAAAAGGTTTTTTTATTTGTGATTTCACAATCATTATTTAAAAGGAAAGGTTGCTACTAAATTTAAATAAATTTCAGTGACTTTATTGAGAAAATATAAAACAATTCAGGTACAATATCATGTTTCATTCCAAAAGGAGCTAAATCCACGAAAAGAAAAAATCTAAAAATTTAGTAAAAATCAGGAAAAACTGGTAGGATTTTTCTAATCATATATTATTGGTCCAGGGTGACACCTTTAACATATATAACAACATTAAGGTACATGGCTAAAGGGAAAGTGGAGAAATAAAAAAAAAGACGATTTACTCAGAAGTACCCAAAGTGGATTTAGCTCCTTTTGGAATGAAACTCCTCATATATATATATATATATATATATATATATAAATAAACACATTTTTAAAAATGAAAAAGATGAGGTCATTATCCCTAAGGATTGCGTCTCAGTCTTAAGTCCTCTATGAAGTCCCAAAGCTTGTCATATTTTCTGGGAATTTTGAGGGTAAAATTGCTGTCGGGGGACATCTAATGACCATTACTCTATTTTTTTGCATTCAATATGTGCGTAAGATAAAACCGTTTTTGAGTGTTCTCTAAAAAATCCACCCCCCCCCCCCCCCCAACAAAAACGATCATGATGAGGTTATCAGACCTTACTCTTGTCGATAAGCTGCTGTTAGGCATGCTATGGGCAAGGGCTCATCCAGTGTAATTGAGGACACATTTTCAATGTCATTTCATTCACTAAATTGCGAGACGAATCGCTGCATTTCTGCTTTGTGAAATACATTCAGCAGAACTATACCCCCCCCCCCCCCACCCCCGCACCAAAAATATATGTAGGTGAGACCTTGCCATTTAACAATAAATGAGTCTCTGGAAGAAAAAAAGGAAAGATGGGGCATCTGGCCATTGAAAAGATGATGAGCATAGGAAGATAAAGGTCATTTGTACAAAACTTAAAAACCCATCGAGAGGACTTCAGAAAACGTTTTTGTTAAGGTTATGTTATCATTGCTCATTAACCCACCGGCAATACATTCTATGAAATACAGGTGGAAACATTCTTTTCAAGAGCGCACACAAATGTATTCCTGAAGCACCTCCACCATTTTGGAAGTGATTATTCAAATTTGCACAAAAATGGGACGTCTCTATGGGTAAAAGATACGTGGATATTTGGAGGTGATTTGTACAAGTGATATCTTCAAAGTGGCCCATTTACTGTGCATGTCGTATTTGGGTTGGCCAGGGGGGTTGGCAATACGCCATACGTCATTCCCCCTCGAAACGAAAAGTAAATACATCAGGCCAGTTGATGTATTGGTCAATGGTCACTGTACTTGAACGCTGTAATGTTTATACCTTAGTCATATCAGGAAGCTTGGATTCCCTGGTCACATCGAATCAAAATTGACCAATAAGTGGCTCATAACTTGACCCGACCGGGGTAACGTAAACTTTTGTTCGGTCTGTCGGTCTGGTGTCGGTCTAGGGTCGGTCAGGAGGTCGGTCTGGGGTCGGTCTCCCCTCCTCAATTTTGTTAGGGGGGTCGTTCCCCCCCCCCCCCCCCCTCCACGGAAAATTCGAAAAAGTGAAGAAAAAATGTATAGCAAATACTGACTAAAAAATGCAACACACAAAAATCTTCTCGCTCGGTCGCAACGATCCCTTGCATTATAACCTTTACAATAGATAAGTACATTTTTTTGTTTTAATCTCGCATTTCGTCCCCCCCCCCCCCCCGGTCATGAAAAGAAATCGCCACCCCGTGTATAGGTGTGTAAAACATTAATGAAATTCACTAAAGGGAAAACTGCTCCTCAGCCCTTGACAAATACACAACAAAACAAACTGTTATTAACTGCGATGGAAACTCAATGATATGATATGGCTCCAACAGCATGGAAAATGCCACGAATGTTATTTATCATTTTCATATCATAATATTTGATTGATGGCTTTCACCTCGGTGATAGAAAGGTTATGTTTACTCGACGTCATTCCCTTTGTTATCAAATACAATTGAGGAAGTGATTTGACCTATCGTCTCCCCCGTCAGGTGTTATACTTAACGGTTTGTCCAGATATGGAACGGTAAACAAAAACGGTCGCTGTTTTATATAAATGTGTAATTCTGGGAGCAACAAAGGTCTCGCGTGTACTCACTGATCACTGTGCGATACTGATAACGTCTGGAGCACCTTGCATGGTGGATATGCGCGCTATAGTATTATTATTATTAGAAGTAGTAGTAGTAGTAGAAGTACTAGTAGAAGTAGCAGTAGTAGTAGTAGTAGTAGTAGTAGTAGTAGTAGTGGTAGTAGTAGTAGAAGTACAAGTATTACTTTTATTATTACTGTTCTTATTATTGTTATGTTTATTATAATTATAATATTATTATAAATAAAATAAAAATAAATAATAATATGGTTATTTATATAGCGCCGGTATCAAATGATAACGAAAGTTGAAGTGTATTACATTACTTTACGTCATCAGAAAGAAAATCGCAGCGATTTCGGCGCGTCACATCTGAACGAATCTTTAGTCGCACAGCCAAACCAACCCCAAACCGATTATGGTTCACTTTGGCTGGGACTAAATAATAATAGAGAAGAAAAGAATTATATATTTTCAGTAATTTGCTTCTATATGTTGAATACTTATGCAATTGGACTCCATATGTTAGAGGGTCTACATCGCTAGACTTTAATCAAAATAAGTGCACAAACGTCACTTTTATAAACACAAAAGCGACTAGTGACTAGACTCGTCGACGCACCCGTACATGAGCGCAGTGTAATGGGTCAAGTCGGAGGTTCCTTAAGTCTGGTTATACATTATCCTTTATTGTCTTCATAATAACCGTCTTCATGATAATCGCAACAGGGTATAAAACGCTGAAACGGATGGCTCAAGATCGAAGAACTTGGAGAGACTCTTGATATAAAATTTTGATTGGGTCACTGAACCTGTCATAAACTGACGGATCACTATTGAATAATCGTTAATCCATAGAATTGCAAGTCATTTTTTTTTAAAGGGTTGATTTTATACATTCTAGCTGTAGAATAACAGCTATCAGAAATGTGGTATAACATTCTGAAAGGTCGTTTTAAAGATGGCGTCTTGTTCTTGAAACATGTTTGAAAAGTGGTGAAACTGGAGACAGACTGTTCTATTAATTATTTACTCTTACGACTGAAATTTGATAACAAGAAGCCATCGTTCTCTAAACGCTCCAGCGTCCTAGGAAAAATGAACCTTGATTTTTTACTGGGGAAATATTATTGCAATGCTAGAATACGGATAGGAAACACACACTATGACAAAATGCAAGCTTAAGACATTCAGAAACCTCCATGGTAGATCAACAGCGAAGAAAGAATATATATCGCATGCACTTACCATAATTTCAAGATGAAGTTTCACTGTTTTGACATCGGAATCCCCCCGTTTCGGATTTGATTTTAGCGGTAAATGTTGAAATGTTTATTTATGAGTCGGTTTGGGTGAATTAGAAACCACGGGACGATTTTTCCTTTTCTTTAGAATTTTCAATTTTCAAGCGCGGTTTTCCGTTTCAGCTACACGATACCCGCAGAAGGCGTTTCCATATCTGATGTATTCGCTGCAGCACGCTACAAACGTTATTTGGTATTATTTCACAGAAGAAAGGCAAAAAATGAGAAGATATGGGAAAAGAATGATGAGCACTTAAGAGATAAATGGACGAGGGAAATCAGACACAGATATCTGATATTTGGTCGAAAAGTGGTATTCAAATTCCATGACCCAATTTCAGCCTAAAAGTGTTGGTTAGAAAATTAACAATAGAATTAAACATTGAGGGAAATACATTTGTTAAACATACCTTGGGAGAAAAAAAAATCATATGTCAACTTTTAAACCACATTATGCGGTTTCAAAAAGGATGACAAGTTTTGTTCGTCTTTGAAGAGTAAAAAAGACAGTTTATGGCAATGTTGCTTTTTCCCTTTTAAACAGGTTAACATTTCATATTTTAATCATTTGGTATAGATTTAAAATCCAGTATTAAATTTAGGAATGTGGCAACTGTACGATAGGAATTAGCTATGTTAACTGCGGAGTATTAGGTGCGTGTGGCTTTGTATGTGTGTGTGCGCGTGTGTGTGCGTATGTGCGTGTATATGCGTTTATGTGTGTGTGTTTGTGATTTTAGCTTTTATAGACGTGTTTCAATCAGATATGATTTTTTTTTTGTTACGTTTAGGGAACGACCTTTAACGTCACCATCAACAAGATGTGACTCTGTCCGAACCGGGGACCGCTGAGTCAGTATGTAGGCAAAGGCAAGGGAGCTGACCGGTTCCACGGACAATTCCACAAAACCAACTCACTTCTTCGATCCGTTTTATCAACGCCGTTTCATCATCATCCGTAGTCCAGATTCAGTCCGTTCGTTCTTTTTATCCCCCACACACAGCGCGGTCTCTCCACTGATCGCGCAATCCCCAAAGATTCAGTCCGTTCGTTCTTTTTATCCCCCACACACAGCGCGGTCTCTCCACTGATCGCGCAATCCCCAAATTTTCGTCAGGACCCAGATTTAGAGGAATGGCTAGGTCTACTTTCAACGTTGAGGGTGTGTTATTTTATCAGCTGATTGGGTGCGCTAAACGAAAACGGTACAGAGGCTGGACTACATCATCCGGTGTACGTCCAATATGATTACAAATACATCATGATACATACCCCTTTAATACTAAATTGAATGGCACCATTAAATTATCAATTTCGTGAATATGCAATATTTCCGTATACCGAATCATAGGTTTGGTAAAGGTAACAAGTTCATAAATGGTCTTGAGTGGCTTCCATAACACGATGAGCGATACACAGAAGCATTTCGAACATTGTTTTTTAATAGGCATTATCAGGTTTCCCCCTTAATGTGGATCGTGATGAATCAATCAATAGATTTTCGGAAGGGATTCTTTGAGGAATGTAGAGCCGATTTGCGCTTAAAGGGATCCGGTAACTTTGTCTCAGATTCTGAAACAAAACCCTGGATTTAGCTCATGCTGCAATGATAATTATAAACCTTTAGGTCAGTCAGGAACCCATGAAATTTACAGGCCGATCGCCTGTCTGATTATCAAGATATTTATGATAGGAAATCGAAATCAAATTTTGCGTTTGCCTAACGGTTTTTATAACACTACTGTCTTTTGGGGAAAACGAGTGTGGTAAAACCGGTCACTCAAAGACTTTTACTTTTTTGAGGCACTTATTAATCATTTTGAAGCGCGATCTTTTTTTTTTAGAGCTTCATTATTACACCATATCACAGACACTGATTACACGTAGGGCCGTGTATCTCAGATTTAACATGGTCAAACGATGCCTTTAAGTAACTGAAGGAATTATCCGAGTAGATCAAGGCAATGTTAAAGGAGAAAAGGTGGCAAGAAAGCTTTCGATTAATCTGCTAAACATGCTGACAGGAGCATTGACTGCATCCTGCTCCCCTACTCACTCCCTCGGTCTCTCTCTCTCAGTGCTCTCTCTCTCCCTCCGTCTCTCTCTCTCTCTCTCCCTCTCTCTTTCTCTTTCTATCTTCTTTTTTTCTCGTTGTGTGTGTGTGTCTCTCTCTCTCTCTCCCTCACGGTATATACATGTATATAAATTTGTGTATAACATGATCTATTCGAAAAAAAGTTACCTCAGGCAATTGCAATGTCCTTGTACGTCACCTGTTGAAATGTGCAAACATCATTAATTACGTAATTCCTATCATTGCTAAAAACATTTTTTTGTTTCCGAAATGAAATGAAAACTCACGTGAGAGAAGGAAGGATTAATATCAGTGACAGGAAGCCATATGAAAACGAGCAGGCATCAAGACACATGCCTTCTGGCATGTGAACGAATTTTTGGTCCCGCATTGCCCGCATTGAGGCGTGCCAGTGGGTGACAGTAGGAACTTTTAGATTTACACGACGAGAGCGTGGACTGCCGCGTGTGACATTCTGTTAAGACACTGGGCCGTGCCTGGCAGTGCCTTAAAAGGACGTCACATTACCTAAAAGGATGTCACACGTGGCGGTCCACGTTCTCGTCGTGTAAATCTAAAAGTCCCTATTTAGTTGCACGTAGACCGTGTATCGTTCGTGCACTGCGTAACAACGTAGACCATGCGCAAGTAATGTGAAAACTGTGCGGGAGGTATGCGCAGCCGATGCGCAAATTGTGAGCAATTTATTCGTAAATCCGTCGTGAACTGGTCGTAAACATGATTGCGTGCCACTCGGGCATTGGTACGCACCGGTCAGTACCGACGCGGGTAGGATACGTATAGGATACGCATATTTCGCGAAGTGTTCACGAAAGCCGTCCACCAAATTTGTCGTGCCCAAATTGTGAACATTTTGAAAAATTCTGCCACGAATTTCAAGCCTTGTCCCGTTTTGGCCGGATTGGCCATCGTCCTCCCGCATGTCCCACGAACGGTTCCCGTTGTGGCAAGAACGTAGCACGAAACAATGCGCAAATTATGCGCAAACCACGCGCGAACCGAAATCGTGCAAGTGTCAGGGTGCCTTCGAATATAAAGTTGGCGAAGGTAGATAAACAAAAACATAGATGAACGGGTAAGAAGATTTCCTCTTTAACAGATCGGCTAACATCGCCGTTAAGGGTGAAGTCCACCCTGATATTCAAAAAGTTCAAAAATGTATATTTTCCCAATCATACATTCACCCTTGATATATTTATTTTAAATATGGTTTTATACAATCCCTGTATAAAAGAAATTTATTCCGTCATCAATACCTAAGAAAATTAAAGTTTATGAAATTTTCTGTGCAGAATAAATTGGAGAGGAGCTCGCAAGATACGTCACAGAGTTGCCAATTTATGTTTGATTTATCGCAACTTCGAAAATGTAAACGCTTTCTTATTTTCTATCGGGTTTTGCTCAGATTTTCACTGATCTTTTTCTCTCATTTGTCTGCTTCTATTATAACCACCTCAATATCAGGATGGACTTCCTTTTAAGGAGACAACTATCAAAAGAAGTTATGGATTTTTACATCACCAAAACCACGGGCAGTTACGTTTTCATGGCAGACAACTTCACGCTAGAGACCACGGGTAAACTGCAATCACCAAGCTCGAGGGAACACGTGACTTGTCTTTGCCTAAACGAATCTGTCTCCTGTCGATCAACCCAATCGATCCGATCCTCTAATTCGATAGTATCGACTCATGCCGCAGGTGTAGGAAGATATATTATGGGTACTTTCACATTTACGATTTCAATAAGTAAAGGAAAATTATAGCCTATAACTCTACACGCGAATACTACATGTTGGTGCGTCTTGTATGAACATTCATTACCCCTCAACCATTCTTTTTAAAGCGAGTGTGAACGTTATCTTAAGGTTAGGTGCATTAAATTGAAAATGCATTTCATTCTAGAATGGGCGAACAAAACTTTCACTTCAAGGCGAAAGAAAGATGGGGCTGGAATGGCATAATAACTACATCTCAAGTAGATGAGGAAACGCACAAAGAGGTGTGTTTTCTCTCTTCCATTATTACCCATCGGCAATTCAGTAGGTGTATCTATCTAGCGAGGGTAACTCAAGAATTCGATGGATAAATTTATAACGAAAGTCCAGATTTGATGACACCGTCGCCATTTCCTTAAAATATTCGTCTTTTGAATGCTAGCCTGACTTGAATGGTTATCAGTTCGGCCATTTAGTTGTTGATGGTTGTTTTTGTAAAGATATGCATCATGCAAAAATAGTATGCCATAGATTTCTTGGGCGGGTAATTAAGGGACCTATTGCAAATACAGTTGCGTTCGAATAAAAAAAAAAAAATCAAGCACAACCTCGTTTTCAACAAATCAGGATTTGTGACTTACTTCTTATAGTTTGATATGCACCTATAGTAAGCGCAATTATTTATGTAAGAGGATCAGGGAATAAGAATATAATCAACACAATGGCCGTAGCGTCGCGGTGGGATTCTAACCGCTAAACCATGACACCTCTATTATTTTATAATTGTCAATAATATTTCATAAGGCTCATCAACTATTGTTACAATCAATTGACAGATTCATCATTTCTGACCGAAAAATCTAATTACATTCAATTGAAGGTTAAGTATATTATATCGAATCGAAGATTAGGATAATAAGTCACGTGGGACAACTAACGCACTATTGTGTGGGAGGTAGATTAATGCCTGATGGGCATGGTAATTTGTCGCGTCTGTCTGTTTTTCTGAACTAATAAAGACTCTAGAGACTGTTTATTTTTAAAGACAGTTCCATTCCATATTTATTTATTTTTTTTATTTTTTTTATAGATTATAGAAAAGCCTTGATTGGTGAAAATAAGAAGAGCTTTTAGTGTCGTCTTAAACTGAAATAGAACAAAGTATCATTTCAAAGCCATTTTATCGTGATAAAGAAATGATGATAACAAATAATGTTTTTATAAAATCCTATTTGTCTCAGAAATTGTATGCATGAATCTAATAGTTTGTTGTAAACACATTTCTATATTTATATGATAAAATTTTGCCGAGAAACCGCCTACTAATTGATATATATGGTAAATTAGTTTATCTATTTGGACGTGATAGATATAACGCACGTGTCGCGCACGTGTGCGAAGTCCCATATACATCTTTCTGTGTACAGTGCTTGTAACTTTACGAAGACTGGGCCAAATTTCTTATCATTTTGATGATTCCAGAACCGTGCAGTACACACCAATACTTATATGCTAGATGATTAACCTTTTCTGATCAATTCCACAACGTTTCTTTCACAATGCAATCGTATGACCATAACTGGTCTTTATCTAATGGTGATATTACTGAAGGAATCCGTACGTCAAGCTGGGAGCATTTCATCCGCTTGTGTTACGTAATTGGTGGCCAATTGTTGCTTCGCACGCTGTCCATACCAAATTTAATCAGCAAATTGCGTCTGCGCCTTTAATTGATTTCAATTCATTTTAAAAGGCTTCGCACTTTTAATTTCGTAAAACGATTCACATCTTAAGATGGTTTACACACGTCAATAGCATGGTTCAACTGCCGTCATACTTCCTTAAATGTATTTATATATGTTTATGTACATATATTAAATTTAGATTATGTGGCCCGAATTCACAAAGGAGGTTTGTCGACAAACCTAGGTTTATGTGCGTCATATGACGCGTTTTTACAAACATAGGTTTGTCAAAACGCGTCAAAACGCGTCATATGACGTACATAAACCTGGGTTTGTCGACAAACTTCCTTTGTGAATTCGGGCCAATAGGTTTGTAGATGTGTCGTAGTCGAGTGGTTTATACACTTGACTGAAGGTGCAGAGGGCGAGCCTCGGTGTGGCACTAACATCCCTCTTGCAAGGCATTAATCTACATTTGCCACTCTTCTCCCAGGTGTTTAAAGACCGTCAATACTACTGGGCCAGAAGGGATTAGACCACACAGCGAGGTCACTGACAGATGGCTATCTCATCAAATCAGCTCTCAACTAACATAAGAAAAAAAGGATCATGGGGGATCAACAGGCACCGATTGGGGAATTTTTCTATATATAGGGAGCAAGTAGCTACAAGTAGGACAGTGGGGTTTAAAATGGATACCGATATGAAGGAATTATTTGACTGCTGTGAATACCGAAATAGGTAGCCCAGATAGAGCCGATGTGCTACTGGAGTGCCTTGCGTGGTGGATATGTACGCTATACAGAATATCAAATATGATCATTACTATAATTTTAACCCTTTGCGTACTGGGACCGGGTAATCCATGTATTAAGCATATGGGAATGACACCATTCCGTAGTCAAAGGGTTGAACATGTCAAACCATTATCATAAATGAAAACTTGCTGGTTATGCGAAGGCCTATCAATCTTCATGTCTTTTTTTTTAATTCTGATATATTTGTTTGGTTTTCTATCAATACCAATAATAGACAAACCAATGTTGTTTTAATGTCTTCACAGTAGAAAGTTTGAGTCCTAAATAAGTAATGGTTTTACTTGTACTGTAGATTGTTTGTTTACGCTTTAGGTGCAGACACGTATAGTATTTTTATTTTGTTTACGAAAAGGTTGAGTTAACAGCATAACTGTCCAATCAATTTCCGATCCGAAAAACAGCATCATTAGATAGAAAAATGGTATATTAAAAATATAAACAAATATTATACAAATAATGAATGGTTATGAGTTCAATAGTGCGAATATTTTCATGAGTTGAAAGATTACCATTTCTATTCTAACGAGGCGTCAGCCGAGTTGAAAAGAATTAACGTTAATCTTTCAACGAATGAAAATATTCGCACTATTAAGTAAATGAAAAACATTCATTATTTGTTTTATACAACATCGAAGAAGATCTAATAGAACGTTAATCAACAAATTATGCTTTAAAGTTGGAGTCAAGCCTTCTCGATTACATTCAGATTGCCTTCGCGTCAGATACACGCAGGGATACGCGCAAGGCAGAGAGGTACGCAGTCTGCATATAACCAAAAATGCACGGCGCATATAACCAAAAATGCACGCCCGTGCAATATAACATCTATTGAAAATCATGTGACCAACAATCCTCCAATCAAATGACAAGGATCCACGTAGGTGTTGTATAAAAACGAATAGTACACTCAAACGTTAAGATATTGAAAATATTTCTGTCGAAAGAATTGGTAACAAATCAAGAACAGCCTTACGACACTAAAATTCGCGCGTTTACATTTCTACCTAAATTAGTGTTGCCCTGCATTCGAGACGGATTAGCTCGGAGAAATGATTCTTGTAAATGTGATCCTCTATATCATCACCACCGTCGCAAAAACGTGAAACCATGCCCGGTGTTTGCACTGTGTGCACAGCATCCTCTTGACTTGATATGCCTCTTATCCCTGTATTTACACGCCCCCGAGAGGCACTTGTCTGCCGAGCGAAGCGGGGCGATGAGACGACTGGGTTCCGCTACGAGTAGAGTTTCCTGGCAGCGCGGACGCAGAAAATGAAAATAAAGACCACTTTCGGAAAAAGAATGCCGCTCCTAATGTTTCATTCATTCTCAGTTCCAAGCCATAAGACTGAACATTGTGATTGCATCCCTTTCAAACTTTGTTTTGTATTTATTTAGAGTAGACATTTATCCCTGAGCCTCCGTAAGAGCGAATATGTTTTATCCATCATAACAATTATGATATGCATTATCATTATCACAAACATTTTCTTTGAGGCGTCATGTTCATAGTTCAAGATGCACTTAAAGGATCGTTCGGAAATGACGCCACAAAAACAGCGGCGGTCTTTTAGGATGACGTAAATTGAAATACGTTTCGTATGTCTGTATCCTATATAGCAGAACTCAGTGAATACGCGCAGTGCCTTCTATACTTGCGCGTATTTCCCATTAATTTACTCTTTTACCTTTCCCATTCAATGACGTACCAACATGGTGCTTTAGAATAGGAATATCCGAAGCAAACGCCATCAATGTGCCATTTTCGTAATGTAACCAAATTTAATGCATACGTCTTTGTGGAGCGCCTCGATATTTCCTTCACCCGTTACGAATGAATGTATTTCAATAGTCAGAATACACAATGCATACAATATTGCGAGGTATGTCAAACATTATGGCTTGCCCTACCTATCATAACGTAACTTATGCAATTTGCTATTGAAATACAATTATTCGTAACAGGTGAATGAATTAAATTGTAACAAGGCACTTAACAATGACTTATACATTAAATTTGGATGCATCACGAAAATGGCTTATTGGTTGCGTTTAATTGCTTCGGATATTCCTATGATATTTATGATTATGGTTCCAATGGATCATGACATGAGTTTTAGTTTGAGTCATGAGTTTGAGTAATGTTTAGGTTTATGTTTAGGGTTAGGGTTAGATTAAATTTTGGTCCAAGTTGGACGGTAGGAATTTGATGGTGTAGGAGAGCGTCCGCCGGATGAATGTCGCTAAAACATTAGTCGCCGGGGCATGAATGCCGTTGAACAGTTAAAGTCGCACTCTTATAATGTTCTCGTGTGAAACGTGACACTTTGCGCAGCTGCATATCTAACCCGTTGGCATGATGATCGTAAAATGATGCACGTTGATAATATTGACTTGTGCTATACTCCATAGCTACGTCACGTTGTAATCTGAAGTAATCAATATAGACATGCATGTCGTGATACTTGTGAATTAACGTCATTTTCTCAGATCAAATTTTTAGTTAATTATTTTCTCTATATTACTCGTTTACTCATTGTTCATATATATTTATGTGTATCCTCTCTCTATATATATATCTAACTCATTCTCCCTTTCTATCTCTATCTCTCTTTCTGTCTCTACCTCTTTCCCTCTGTCTTTCACTCCCTTCTCTCTGTCTCCCTGTCTCTCCTTTTCTCATTCCCTTGAGCATTCTCTCTCTCTCTCTCTCTCTCCCTTATTCCTCCCTATACCTCTAATTTTCTAAGGCTATACCCATCTGCACGTAGACTATACATTCACATAGTGTGAAAATCCCATTCTAATAGCGAATTCAAAATCATGTGCAAACACCTTTTTATGAAGCCGATAACTCTACATTTTAAATAGGGTGCATGTATGTATAATTACAGTTGCTATTAACATAGCCCATGGTATAATATTTCTGAATATCGAAGTACGGTAGGCTATCCTTTATCAAATATTTGGTACGTATCAAATTATTTTTTCCTATCAAGTTCCATGGCGGTAAACGTGCACATAGCACAGTATTTGAGCTATAACCTATTACCTTTGAGTGCTTTTTAGAGGGTAATGTAAACATGATAACTATCATGAACATTACTTTCATGTTAACCGATTTAACCACCTTATCCAAATCCAATATTAATGAACTCAGTGCACCTCTGCCACCTACGCTTCTCCTTAAGAAGAATGTAAACGCTATAATGAATCAAGAAAAAAAACTTATTTTGTGGTATCATGGTTATTAAATGGTAACACCAAAACCATGACAGTCCAAACATCAGATAGTTCTATTGTTTCGCTCTCAATGAACGTGTATGTTCGCTCAGATAATTAAGACTCTTTAAAACAATCTCATGGGAAGAAATGTTTACCTTATTAACTTTTTTTTCTTCAATATTTGTGTTTAAAAAAGTTCTCTTTTTTCCGTTTTTTTCCTCCTTTCTTTTGTTTCCTAGTTTGTGTTTTAATTTATCTTCTCTGTTCATTTCTCTGTTTTTTTAATTTATGTGGGGCGATGGAAATATTCATTACCCACATACCATTTCATTCAAGTTGTCTTGGCAGAGACTTTTTGAAGGTAATCTGTTGTTGGGAATTTAGGCTCGGTATTCGATAGAAAGAAGCTTTCCAATTATGTTTTAGTTATTGACTTTTGTTTCGAGCTAATTACTTAAAGTTACATATATTTCTAACCGCGTTTAAGAACAGTCTTTAGCGAACAGCATCAAAAGCGCCACCAATACGCCACTTATCAGCGATGGTTATTCGCAAATTTAAGTTTATACATAAGAGCGTACGTCTATAACAGCTGGAAGTAACACTAATATTGTTCATTATTTTCATGCACATGCTATACCACGCGCTACTCTGTTTATGTAACATATCTCTGGTTAATGCCCTCAGTAACATAAGCTACTTATTGATTTCCCCCTTTTTCATATAAAAAAGAATGAGTCATCCTTGGAAAGAAGCAAGATAAATGTACTCGTTACTTCATAGGTTGCTGTTATTTTGTTTTTAAAGATCGAACGATCCTTCTTTCCAAGAAATGTAAATGATTGTTCTCAATGTGATTCCGCAGGACTGTGGAATGTGGAAATTGGGGAAATCGGTGTCAAACAACTGGACCGAGGGGAGAGCTCGGTATGCAATTCAATCTTCTAACGAATGTGCCAATTTCCTCTAGTTAGTATCAAAACATGTGCGGTACCTGAGCAAGAATCCTAGAGCCTTGTGAATGCATAATGTGATGCAACCGATGGCATTGTCCCATCTTGTATTGACACTTGAGGGAAAATAGGGATGTGGACATTGTATCTCAACCTCTTACACGATTGAAGAGACATTCGAGAAAAAAAAATCAAGCTCAACTTCAAAACCCCATTACAATACAATGCTATCCCGTATCAATCATGTTAGTATTACGTAATCAGGTAATATGTCATTATAATGTGCACGCATTCCAATAAGGGAGTTTACAGATACAATCTGCGCATGGGCAGATAAAGGTCGTTTGAACCAAAATGGTAAAACCCACAGAGATGAATACTGGATATGCGCTCATGCAAGTTATGTAACATTATTCATTTATGCACCAACGGTATGATAAGCAGGTGGAAGTATTCTTTTCAAGAGGTCAAACAAAAGGTATTCATGAAGCACATCTAGGACTTTGGCAGTTATTATTCTAAGATGCTCAAAGTGGAACTTCTCCATGTGTAAAAGATCTGTGGATTTTGGGGGTCATCTGTACCATGTGATATCTGTAAACTCCCTTATAGGTGACGGACAAGCTCACTGAAATGTTCTCATGTTGATTTATCGAAGGTGCTTGCGATCGTCTGGGTTGTATTTCCGGTGGAGACATTTTAAATTATTCAAACTATGTGAACAAATTAGACGTGGAGGGCAGCAATAGGGAACTTTGATTTTATTTGTACGCCTCTTTATTCTCTCATTTATCATTTCTCACAGATTTTTTTCAATGAAATATGATATTATCATTCTAATCTGCAAAGGGAAAGGGGTTTACACGCCCTCATGCATATCAGGAAAAGAAGACAATGACATTTATACATTTATGGCAAGACATTGATCTACATTTGCCACTCTCCACCCAGGTGTTAAAATGGGTACCCGGTAGGATGCGAAAGCTAATGTGGTTTGATTAGCAATGGCGCTTGTAAAATGGCGACTGGCTGGAAACGTAGTATTAGGCGCATTATAAATGTGAGCTATTATTATTATTATCATTATACTACTTAGCTGAAGCAAGCAAGTAAATTATTAATGTATTTCAATCATAATTGGCCCGACGTCTTTTGTAAATATAATCTAACAGGACAACAAAAAAAGTTAGTCTGTGTGCCCATGTGTGGCAGATAATGTGGCAAGATTAGATGCCCAGAACCAAAACGGAATTGCTTTTAAAAGTTATTCTAAAGATTTTTATAATCACTTCTTTTTTAATTAGGCGAATTACCGATCCCCCTCAAATACGATTATTTGGTACTCCGATGGTCTGGCTGGAGGTGTATTCCACATCAACCTCCGGTCAGCTAACACAGTCGTGTTTGAGGCTGACAACGATCACAGTATCACTATGTCAGAAAATGATCGATGGATTCCATAAGCAGACTATTGCCTGGAGCGATAACAACGATCATAGACGATCTACAGGTCACGTGGTTAGACTTAATAACGAGAAAATCGCTATTGGCTATCGGCATGATTCATGACGAACATGGTGATTTCGGTTTAGTACATGACGCCCGATGTAAGTATATACGTATGAAATTGTAAGGTCATTTTCTACAAAGGCCAAAGAAAACCGAGGAAAAAATGAAGTAAGTATAAACAAAAAAGGGGAAGCAGACATCATAGATGTGTGTGAAGATTATTTAGAAATTGTATTGTCTGGGTGTTTTCTTGTATCTGTGGTCTTGTGTTGCCTTTATGAGACAAAATATCATTTTTGTGATTAAAGGCTCTAGATCTCATTCGTGTAACGCTCTCTTGTGTTACCTTACCAGTACAGATGCAGATATTAGGGACTTTTAGATTTGCACGTTGACAGCTTTGACTGCAACGTGTGACGTCATTTTAAGGCACTGCGCATGCGTTACGACGTCTCAGTCGGCGATCGAGAATGCGTCAACCTTGATTTTCCTAAATCTAGTACATACATACATACATATTGATATTTATATAGCGCCTTTACATGCTCAAGGTACTAATATGCCGCGTGCGCATACAATATACAGTTCCTCAGGTAGACAAAGCAACATTCCTTCCCTGCTATTATGTAAAAATGTGTAGAACAGGTGTCACATGCATATTCACCTGTTCTACACATTTTTACATAATAGCAGTGAAGGGATGTTCTTTTGTTGAGGGTAGAATGAGGAACTGTATATTTTGTCCACTTTCTTTGTCCGTGATGTTCATAATGTTACTTCCTGCATGCATGTATATCGTCGAATGCAATCTAAAAGATTTCTAATTGTAGGCAGTTAAGTACGTTGACACGCATGATCAGTCGGCGTTCGTCGTGTTCTCGTCCACTCATTCTAAAAGTCCCTATTGTCAAATCGTCAAAATCGCAATGTGTGTGTGTGCGTGTGTGTGTGTGTTCGTGTTTCATGAGGCAGAGGCTGGGACAAAAAACACTAAACTAGAGACTTTAACTGTGTTGTATTCTAAAACACAAATACAGTGACACTGTGACCTGATATTTTATAACATTAACGGGACGGAATTAGTCATAATATATCAAATGAATATAAATAAATTTCCACATTTTGTATGGTGATACGTTTAATAATTAACACCGCCCCTCCCCATCCCCCCCCCCCTTTCTCTCTCCCTCTGTCTCTCTCTCAGTCTCATACTTTATTCTCTATGCCTGTCGTCGCCACCCATTCCCTTCACCTTTCATCCTCCCACTTTCTTTCACCCAATATCCAAGGAGGTTAACTTTATCCGACTTGTCTGAATGATGTAACACTAACTCCGCTCTAAGGACAAGGGGCTTCCGGGGGGCTTCGCATTGATATTGGAGTGAAGGCGAGTGACAAGGGAGAGAGGCCCGGACAGATCAGGGCAATTATAGTATTACGTTCCGGTGTCACCGTTGTTTTGGCGTGGTGGTCGTGAACTTGCGTCTATTTTCCACCCACCACAGTGCGATCATTGAGGTACACTGTTTCTCTGCGGTTCGGTCATTCTGATTAACTTGTTATATGCCACACAAATAATCCCCGTGCCACATCGAATCATGATCCTGGGATAGATATACCAAAGGTTTCAAGAATGATGAACCGTTGCCAGTGAAAGATTATTCTATACCGGTGATGAAGGGGTTTCATGTGGCTAGGTCAAGACAGGGACATTTTTCAAAACCATTCCTTTGCACATGGCCATGCTTCCATCAATAATTAGTGCCTATTTGGTTTGTTAAAATCCCCTTGAAATTTATAAATATTTTTATCTGAAAATCACAAACGAAGAGGAAAAATACAGGAAAAAATGATCTTTTTGCAATCTAATATTTGATAGGTAGTTCGCTTATTCCCTGCCATAGAAACTACTACATCGATTAATTTAGGTGGTTGCTGGCATTTATACATTTTCTCTGATTTTCCAAAGACTAGTAACATGTCGAACACCTTTTTAAGCGATTTTGTTT
Organism: Strongylocentrotus droebachiensis; assembly: GCA_035222895.1. Lineage (NCBI taxonomy): Eukaryota > Metazoa > Echinodermata > Echinoidea > Camarodonta > Strongylocentrotidae > Strongylocentrotus > Strongylocentrotus droebachiensis. The sequence continues at coordinate 98,606 of JAVYIG010005020.1, forward strand.
ACGAAATAACGTCAAAGTCTAAAAAAAAATATATTAAAAAAAAAGAGGGGTGGGGGAGCTGCTCTCCAATTTTGCATTGATTCAAATGTGTGTATGTGGTCTCCCCTTTCTGTATAAGCCCTCGAGGCAATTCAATTCAATTCATGAATATTCAATTAAGTGTGAGAATGTAGTCTAGAAAAGGTTACATATACAAAGAATTGGCAATAAAGTCTCCGCCAATATTGTAACCAAAATAACAATGGACACTCGGTTTCAAACCATGCATGTTCACTATACACTAAAGGCCCTATCTTACTGAACGGCGAATGCTTGCGAATTTGGGGTTTCGCCAGGGTTCGTAAAAGGTTGCTAAAGGTTGCAAGAAAGTTCGCAAACAGTGTTCATTGTCGTAAACAGTTTTTCTTGTCGCAAAGAAATTTTGAACATGTTCAAGATTTCTTTGCGAATGTATTTATCCGCAAACAGTTGCAAGCGTTTGCAAAACAGTCGTAAAGCCTTTGCAAACGGTTGTAAGACAGTGTCGCTGAAGTTCATTTTGATTCGCCAATGTTAGCGACCACGTGACCATATGGTTCCTATATAAAATCGACCCATTGAGTACCAGGAGTTAGCGAAAGGTCCCAAACATTCACAAATAGTGGCAAAGATTAGCAAATAGTTGCTTATCTTCGCAAACACGTTCGCAAACATTCGCTCAAATGTTGCTAATTGTCGCTAAACGTCACTAAAAGTCGTCAGAAAGTTGGCGAATCAAAATTCGCAACGTTCGTAAGCATTCGCCGCTCAGTGAGTTACCACCTTTAAACTTAGTAAAACCATCTATAGGTGTAAACGCGTTTTGTGTACATACACGCCTTGTTTCCTGCGGCATATCTACAGGGGGAGGCATTACTTAATCAATCGTAGAGGCCTATTTATATTTTAAAAATTAGCCACTGGCGTAATGTAGCTAAGGTACCTAATTTGCATACCATGTTTTGCATATTTAAATATTCAACAATTTCTCTTATCATGACGCAAAATCAGTCTAAAAATATATCGACATCCGGCAGGATAAGCAGGAATAATCATCGCGAAGTTTGATATTATTTCGAAGACATTAAAATTTGGATACGATGGCAATTTCCATTCTGCGTGCGGTTCAAAAACGAACAATTGAAAGTAAAGACGCAAAAGAAGAAAATGTTATCCGTTTACTTCTGATTACTTTTACGTACATGTATTTAAAGAAAGGTCTATTCAGAATTCAAAATCTTTCATTCGTTGAGACAATCAAAATTTATGTACTGATTTTAAGATTTTGAGATTGTTAAATACACACAAATTTAACCCTTGTCGAGATTCACTTCTCTTATCTAGGTCGCAGAATTTTCCGAGCCTGCTTCCTGTGTTTGTGGCATTTCCGTGCAGTGCGGTTTCACCCAAAACATTTCGGAAATCAGTGAATTATGCAATGCGGTTATGGACATTAGAAACGCACAACTAGAAAAGTTTACGATCTTAATAATATCAAACTTTCCCTGCGTTATGTTGCGTTATATTTATGTTATGAAAGAAACCATTTTCATATAAATATAGATAGATATTCTGGCTTTATATAGCGCTTAATACATCGATGATGACACTAAGCGCTTTACGGGATATACTATTTCCCCGGTCAATGGATTTCGCCATTTCGGCTTTCCCGCATACAGAGTATTCACATTCTCCACTGCCTAGGGAGCATTCCGGACGCCCCCGATCCTGAGCAAACAACAAAGACTTTCGCATCCTACTGGGTGTTTATTTAGCACCTGGGTCGTGAAAGGCAAATACAGATTAATGTCCTGCCTACGGTGGTGAGTGCCGGGCTGGGATCCGAACCATCAACCCTTCGATTGAGAGTCGAGTGAATGAAACACTACACCTCGGCACATCTTTGCATTGTGACATATAGATGCAAATCTGTAAATCTTTTGCATGGTTCATAAATTAACCAAAAAACCTCATGTTATACTCCACATAATGTGGGGAATTATTAGGTCCTGAACCTTTGAACCAGTATAAAAAGATGTGGACATCCAATATTTAAACCCATTAACAGAGGATGTAGATATTTAAAGATGACACGCCGGGCTTTGTGCGCTTACCTAAAGGGATGCAAGATGAATGTAAGGAAAGATCATCAATTAGGTTATGTAAAGCAACTCATCTTCTACTCTCTTTTTTGTTGGGGGGGGGGGGGGAGGGGGGAGACAAAATCAGACAGACTTTTTTTCAGGCCATCAAGTAGAACTTTTGGAGAATTTATCATGCACTCTTTTTGAAGAATATATTCCTGCATTTATTCACCCTTCGTATTCGAATTGTTTATAAGGAATAGCATATTTTAGTCAAATGGTGTTTAGTGCTTCGGCTGTACCAAAAATGAATTTAAAATGGAGACCTGAAGCATAACAGTATGTTTCAAACAAAACGATAATCAATATATTCATGTCGTTATCTAGGTCGACCTTGTAAAAACCAAGTGGAAAATAGGTATGACAATTATAATCCAATTATCGACAAGTCCTTTGGAAACCTCCGTGGGGTATTTTTGTTTAAACTTTATTATTGATAAGAAGAAGAAAAATAAAAATTGGATGTATATTGCACCTTTGCCAGAGGGTACAAGGCGCTGTCCCTTAGTCTAAAGACAAATTAAGGATTGTAGAGGTATATTTTTTTATTTTTTATTTGACGAGGTTAAGCGATGTATTTTTCTCAGAAATGCAGAAAGATGGTGCCATAGGCATGGAGCAACACAATGCCAATTCCTTCAAAGTAACAAAATATGAATACAGGAATACAGCTATTCTCTGTCGATGAATACATAATTTGTTATAAATTACACCACCCTTTATATTACATCTAACATATTTGTGTGTATATATATATATATATATATATGTGTATGTTTTATTTAACTTTGTTTGTAAACCATGTTAATCTATAATGTATGTTTCTTTGTAAAATTGTGATTGCTTTTTATATGCACGGCCATGCTGAAGAACAGCCATTGGCTGAAGTATACCACCATGCTAAAATAAAATAATCAAACAAACAAACAAACATCATTTACGTTTGTTTTAAAATACTCATAGTTATTTCATTCGTTGAAATATATTATCGCGTATTGTCAAACAAATCAGGCGCCTCCCTAAGAGTGTAACAGAACTGCCTTCTGTGAATTTTAATTCATTTGGTGTAACTAAACTCTCCCTCCCACGAGCTTTCCAACTAGACAACCCTTTCAACCCTTTCAATATAAACAAGATGAGAAGAACGTGGCGCAGATGATTTTTCAAAAACCTCAAACAAAAAGTTCACCCGAGGTTAACGCGGGAACAGATCGCCAGAGATCGAAGTTAATATCGTTAAGCACATATCACGGATTGAGATCATAGCGATATCTTGCACGAAACCCTTCTTCTCTGAAATGCTATAATATACCGTTCAGTTATTGATACATGAGTAGGAGGTATTCGGGAGAGATGGTGAGAGATGGAGAGACAGGGAGAGAAGGGAAGAGGGAGAGAGATGGAAAAATACGGAGAGATGGTGAGAGGGGGATGGAGTTAGTGAGTGAGAGAAAAAGAGGGAGAGAGAGAGAGGGGAGAGGGATTTGGGTGTCAGTGTATACGCTGATTAATAATTGTTAACGACTTGAAATTGCTCATTGAAAATTGTCATTCCTACTTTGTTCATTATGCACTCTTATCGTTTACTTATTTTCTGTTATATGTTACTATGTATTGATGTTTTCGATGATGTTCGTATTGTTTATATTGTTCAAGTACTTTGTATCTTCATATTGTTATGTTGCTTTTGTTTTTTTACAGGGCCCCCTGGAAAACAGTACTTTGATTACTGACGGGGCTACCAAGTTTAAATAAAACGGAATAAATAATATAAATAAGTGCAATTGCTGCGTGTGGGTGTATGTTGTGTGCGGTTTACGAATTTCCTTAAAAGCATGATTTCTTCCTCGAAATACTGTACAGTGGTAGCTCTCATGCTTAATATATTTAATAATGTTTGAATGTTAACCAGAACAAATAGAAGAAGAGGCATAGAGCATGACAAAACACAAAGACAGGCGAACAGGTACATAGAAACGTGAAAGTCGCATAATAAGCTCACACGTGGACGGTCGTCACGTGCGTGTCTCTCCACAATGATAAGTGGAAAACTCACCGTGATCATGGAAAATATTAATTTGTTCTCAAATATGTCGCTACTCTCACGCCATACTTTCTCTTCATTCCTTCCGTTTCCAAGTTTCTCATATGTTTAATTTCAGGCACTTTATTAAAAAAAGAAGGAGGGAAACTGAAACAATAAAAACATCTTTGAGAGGGAAAGATGAGAAGACGGTGTGAGACTCCAGGCTCAGTTTCTATGGTAACGCAACACCACTCAGACTTGCATCTAACCTAAATGCATAGAGAAGAGCGGTGTTGTGATTGTGTGTATAGCTAACACTTGTCGTATATCGTGGCGCCGAGTTCAGAAACCAATCTCTGGGGGACATTTCTTTTGATAAATACCAAAGATCCACTTAATATAATCCGCATGAGTAACAGTGTATATAGCTCTTACGGAAAGAAACAGGTTTTGTCCAGTATCAAATTTCAAAGAGAATGCATTCGTGATGAGCGTGTATTTTAAGGGCGTTTCGCTTCATTTAAAATTTTGCCTAATTGAATTTGGAATTCCTTCTTTTGATATCAAGCGCCACACTTTTCGCTACGTCAATGTCACTCTATCGCATCCCCACTCTCTCTGCTCCGACATTCTCTCTGTCTCTGTCTCTCTGTTTCTATCTTTCTCTCCGTACTCTATCTTTCTCTCGAATGCCCTCTCACTCCTGCCTTCCATTTTTCTTCTGCTGTCTTTTCATTTATTCTAAGCATCTCTCTTTCTGTTTCACTGTTCCCCCCCCCCCCGGTTCCTCCTTTCTCTCTCTCTCTCTCTCTCTCTCTCTCTCTCTCTCTCTCTTTATATGTTTATATATATATATATATACATGTGTATATATATATATATACTTTTCTCATAATCTCTTTTATATCTGTTAGAGGCGCTTCACTTATTTTACCTTTAGCGATTAACGCATTTTGTTTCTCACCATTATATTGAAGCCAATCTTATAACACGGGCATGCCTCATTTTGTATACCCACATGAATATACATTGAGGTTATCATATAAGGATTTTTGTATAGCAAGACTCGAATGAAATATCACACAGCGCTGGTTTACCTTCTCCAAACCCGACAACCTTCGATGTCGTTTGGTTTTTGTTCCGTTTCATTTCTTCTCCCTGTCATCAGATTTCTTCTTGGATGCGTTTGGCAGCCATTTGTGTCATCTAATTGCCAGAGAAGGAGTTGCATTTACCCAATCAATCTCACCCGTTATTGATTTGAACTCGGAGATCTTTCACGCGAGCTCTCGGACCAGCCTTAAGGTGAGGCCATTGAAACGAGCATCACCGGCGTCTGACATCTCTATTTCTCTTATTGTCTTCTTCACTTCATGGAAAAGATATACAAAAGTGTTAGTCGCTTACAGAGGCGTGAGGAGTAGGGCAGGGAGTATGGAGTACCGGGGGCACGAGCTCCACCCGAATGCTTAAAAGCGGAGAGATGGGGAAGGAGGGGAGACAAGGAGAGTGGAAGCCGACGTGAAAACAGATGATACGATTCTTTCCCACATCCTCTCCCTAAGCAATGACCTTAATCGAACGCATCTAGTAATACCGGAGCACCCCCACCACCAACCCCACCACCACCACCACTACCACTCACACACCCTTGCCATCTCAATAATATATCTTTAAAAAGCCGAGCTACCCGCCTGTCATTTATGCTTCATGTCTGGCATCTAAACCAAAAATCAATAAGCGATATAGAATGTTTAGTGTGCCTCGATGAAGCGTTAGAGCCTGATGTCAGTAAGGTACAGCATCCTGTATAGAAATAAACAGTTAAGAGCATACAAAAAATTGTGCATAGGCTGTGTCAAATCAAAAGTTTAGCAAGTGCGTTACAATTGCACTTCTCGCTATACCTTTTTGGAAGTAAGGAAGAAAAAGTTGCATTGATTCCTATTACCGTCTCCACTACCAATCTTTTTTCCAATTTCAATTCAAACATGAACATAGAGAATTTGAAGCTGAACTGGAAATAGAACCATAAAAGAAAAAGAAAAGAAAGCATCTTCGATGAATACGTATGACATTTTGAAGATACCAAGATAATTTAAAGAGGTAGTGTTGACATTCTGACTTCTTTATCGCTCACTTGTTGACAACAACGAGGTTAGTAACTTTTCGTCATTAAATCAGGTGTTTCTTTGACACTAGTGATGTAACAGCTAGGGACTCGAACCCCGTCCTTGTGAACCACAGTCCGGTAACTTATCGCCCATGCCACAGCACTTCAACTTCTATTTGGCTTCTTACCTGATTTCTGCATGCGGCTGTGCATAATTGGTAATTTCTTTATGTGTTTTCAGCAGTATTTAGCACGTGTCTGTCTCAAAAGAGGATGAGTGATAGTTTCTAATCGCCTCTGAATTCTGAAAAAAATTAACACAAAATAGATAAATTATCAATTTGGACGTTGGGGAATGACGTATTAAAGCGACGAAGTACGCACTGTGGGCGTGCAGACTTAACGTTTATTCTTAATAGACCATACAAATCATTTCCGTGAGCCATGGGATAGATTTACCAAAAGCTTTAAGCTTATTTAACTATATACAGTGCTATATTAATCGTGACCTTTATTAAAGTGTTAGTCATTGAGTTTATCAAGACCGGAATGGGTAAGTTTGCAAAGCCATTGTGGTACATAAAGCAATCCTATTGTCAATTAATGCATATTGTTTTGTGTAAAAATGCAAACGTGGCAAACCAGGAATCGTTAATAGAGGAGAAGAAGCGACCAAAGTGCTGATGCAAATAATACTTATTGTAATCTACTTGAATGGTAAAAATTTACTTATCGGTGGTTTTAGTCAGATTTTTTTTCGGAGATGTTATTGTAGTGTGAGCGAGGGTTGATTTAACGATTGTTCAATTAATATGTTGCATTGCTTGATTTGGGGGAGGGTAGTCAGATTGCTGAACACAAAGTAGTTTCTGTACTTTGTCCAATATCTCTTAAACGTTCATTTACTTGTTTATCTGAATATCGCCCTTTCACTCAACCAATAGTGTACGATTAATTTCCCTTCTGGACGGCATAAAGGCAAGTTCCATACACATTTTGTATTGTCTTTGAAGTATTCACTGAGCTCACAAGTCTTCACAATGAACTTTGCAACTGATTGAAGTTTGAATATTTTGTTCCACATTTACATCAAAAACATTCCATATTTATACAAACTGTAGAGTAACAAAGCAATTATCATTTAGACAGCTTACATAATGAATGAAGTATAATACGCTAAGTAGCGAAGCGAGGGAACGGTATACACGAAATTCAGGCATTATTATGTCAAAAAACGGTGTTAAAATGTGAGGAGCCTAAATAAAAAAAAAATCTTGTTGTTTAAAATCAGGCTCTTGGAAAGAGTAGCATTTTGTAGTCTGATCAATATTCGGTGAAATTCGAAACGGACAACTGGTTTAAAAAATGCAAGGAGAACAAAGATAGGAGTAGGAAAAGAAATTAGAGCACATTCCACGCATTTAGATCAATTGCATCCCCATTCAGATGGGGCTCTGTAATTCATGGAATCTGGAGAGATGCTTCCGAGAAATGCTGTTATCGCGAGACTACACTAGGGGCATTTACACTGTCATCCAAACACGCCAAAAAATGCCAAACCGGAGCCTGGCCGCGATGTTACCAAGGGCAACTACGCATTACCGGCAGACATGCCAAGCCCGAAACATTCCAAATCGAAGTGTGATCTTTTGGCGTGTTTTGGCGTGTTTTGGCGTGTTTGGCAAGTATAAACGCTCGCAGCTGTAACATCGCGATGTTAGGTGACGTAACTTTAGAAGCGGAGCTAGATGTCGTCCTTAAAGAAAATGATAGAACGATATATACAAAGAATAACATAAGAGAAGGTGATAGAAGGAAGAAACAAATAATAACATAAGGAATAACATAAGGAAAGACAGAAAGAGAAAGTGATAGAAGGAAGAAACAAAGAATAACATGAGGAATAACATAAGGAAAGACAGAAAGAGAAAGTGATAGAAGGAAGAAACAAAGAATAACATGAGGAATAACATAAGGAAAGACAGAAAGAGAAAGTGATAGAATGATAAAAAACAAAGAATAACATAAGAGAAGGTGATAGAAGGAAGAAACAAAGAATAACATAAGGAAACACAGAAAGAGGGAGTGATAGAATGATAAAAAACAAAGAATAACATAAGAGAAGGTGATAGAAGGAAGAAACAAAGAATAATATAAGGAAAAACATAAGGAAAGACAGAAAGAGGGAGTGATACAAAGAAGAAACAAAGAATAACATAAGGAAACACAGAAAGAGGGAGTGATAGAATGATAAAAAAAAACAAAGAATAACATAAGAGAAGGTGATAGAAGGAAGAAACAAAGAATAACATAAGGAAACACAGAAAGAGAAAGTGATAGAAGGAAGAAACAAAGCATAACATAAGGAAACACAGAAAGAGAAAGTGATAGAAGGAAGTGATAAAGAATAACAAAGAAAGATAGAAAGAGGAAAGTGTTTGCATCGGAGTGCCGTGCATGCGCATTACCAACTGAAACACGCCAAAACATCACTGAGCTTTTCAGTCGGTGATGTTTCCGCACAAGTGTAAACGGGTGCGCGAAACATCGCGACTTTCCAAAATGAGGTATTTGACAGTATAAATGCGCCTACTGTGATGGTTATAAAATGTAAAATGTTTTATCAAGGGAGGCTTAAACAGCTTCAATGCTGTTTTTCCTGAGGGCCTTGCAATTATCATTACCTCAGCGATTGCCAGGTACCCATTTACACCTGGGTGGAGAGTGGCAAATGCGGATATTTTCTTGCTACATGAACTTAGCGTCGCTTTGAGATTCGAACCCTCAAATTTTTGATCGAGAGTAAAGTGAATGAACTCCTTTACCAGGACACCACCACATATTAAATATGCGTCCGACCAATTTTCATAAGAAATTACCCCACTTCAGATATATTTCCCATTGATTTGTAACAGCAGGTGATTATAAGTTTTAAAAAAATCACCAAAGCCGGTCATAACATGTATATTAAATGTGTACTGTGAACAATGCTCAAAACATGTAGAAAAGCCCTTTCCCACAAAATGACATTGAACTTTGTAAAAATGTTACAATAATTTTGCACCTATCATATTTCATAGGTAGACGTATCTCTCCTTCGGCAAACGGAAGTTCCCGGAAAATTAGCATCAGTGGCTTAAGATATGCATGATATATGAGCTGGTACCAATGTCTATGGTCAATAGATGCAACGGATCCAGGTGTTTGAAAAGTAACTGGTTGATATGTCTGAAAAAGACAACTAATCGGGGAAAAAGAATACTAATTGATCGATATTTAAACCGTGCATGAAACCTCAGTGTACCCTCAGCCCACGCAATGCTATGCGTAGATTGATTATATGTGGTAGATCAGAAATGGAAATCAGATGTGAACGAGGCTACACAAAATCTTTGAAGATTTTTGTTACAAAATGTTAATGTTTAATGTTAATGTTTACAAAATTTTAATGTTATGTAGATTTCCCTGATGTCGATGCTACAATCGAAGGAACTTCTGATATATTTTCAGACTTACAAAGAATATGCTTTATCCTTGAAGGAGGCATGATTTCCAAATCTAACGAAAATTGACAATTCTAAATTGACGTAGCATCTAGGAAGTAGCAAAGATATGTTTATGTCTCAATGGGGCACATGCAGATTTGTGTAAAAATGTTGATGCTACTTCGATGGAAGCTTAGATTTTTCATGTTGCAAGGGGAAACCCTTTTTTCATTGAGCATCCTTGACATTACACTCGTGACGGAAAGGCCTAAAGAGGTTAAACTCTTATTCTCTGAATGTGGTTGGGCCCTTGTGACTTGAGGACAAGAGAGGTATATACTTTGAACAACATCAGGAGAACCCACTTAAAGGCATCGTGTAACAATTTTAAATTTGAGATGCATGGCCCTACTTGTTATCATTGGCTGTGATATGGTGTAATATTGAAGCCCTACCAAAAAAATGCGCTTCAAAATGATCATGAAGTGCCTCAAAGAAGTAAAAACCTTTGAGTGACCGGTTTTACCATACTCATTTCCTCCAATAGTAGTTTTATAAAAACCGTTAGACAAACGAATGTTTAAATTTCGATTTCCAATCATAAATATCTTGATAATCAGACAGGCTATCGGCCTGTAAAAGTCATGGGGTTCTTGACTGACCTAAAGGTTTATGATTTTCATTGCAGCATGAGCTAAATCCAGGATTTTGTTTCAGAATCTGAGACAAAGTTACCCAATCCCTTTAAGGGACGCATGTGAGAAGATATGTCTTCCTGCCCCATAGGGACATCAGTGCTTATGACAGTATGTATTTCTAGTAGACGGTGATAACCTTATTTTTTCTAACATCAATGTCTCAAAAAACAACGCCCTTCGTCATCCTGTTGTATCTTTTTAAACGTTATTCTGTTTCTCCCTTGTGATTCGTGTTCCGTTTTCATTTAATTTGACCTATTGCGAAATGCCGATTTTTCGTCAAGTTTCTTGTGTTTTCTAGTGTCGATTATTTTGTCCTAATAATGTTTCTCATTAGATTGAAATTACAGGACAATCTGTATCTCTTTCAAGGTTATATTTCCTCTTTCCTTCATCTGGAAAAAGATGGTAAACAAAAAACTATCATTAACATGATACGTTGCTCCATTTTATTCCATTAAAGCATTCTCCCTTCATTTTTCTTTTCCATTTTCTCTTTTTCTCATTTTTTTCACCATGGTTTTACTGTGTCTTGTTCTTGTCCTGAAATTGGGCTACATCCCCCATTTCCAAAGGTTATACGGGGTGCTTTGTCTTTATTGCTGTAATATTTGTATATACATTCTCATACTGTTTTTTAGAAGAGTTTTGAAGGACATCATAGTAGAACTGTCACCTGAAAAACGATCACTCCTTAAATGCCCTATTTTCAAAATATGACAAGAGACAAAAGCTGAAATTTTTGGACCAAACTTTCATGCAACATGTTTTCAGTGTTCAGAGTCAATTTCATACTTTCGTCGTTCCAAAACCCCACAGTATACGAACATTTGTATATACTGCATAATCTACTTGCTATCCCTTTTGATTCTACACAGTTTCATCCGCAAGGTAACTTCATGAAAACACTGGGCTTTATCCTCTAAAGTAAACGTTGACCCACTCAATAAACACTGTTAACAGGTGGGATTTTTATTTTTAATCGTATCTCGAGAAATACAATATTGAGTGATCTTATTAGGGCGGCGTTAATCAATTCAGCCTGGTCAGTGGTCAAAACAGATGTTATTGAGATGACGAAATGCTATATCTTGACCGCTTGACCACCTAAAACGGGTCAATAACATTTGGCCGGGATGGGTGATTGAATTGTCTGTAGAGATATATTCAATTATCTGCAAACGTTATAATGGGAAGATTGTCGTGGTGTAGCAGTTAAATCACCTGACTTTAGATTGAGAAGTTTTAGGTTCGAATTCAAGAAATGGCACGTCGTTAATCTAAATTTGCCAAATCACTTAGTCTTGCTCTGCCAAAGGATTTTGCTTGTTTATTAAGACACGAATTTCGAACGGTAGAGACGTTGTGGTTCGGATGGTCGAGTGGTCTATAACTCGTGCAAAGGTCGTGGGTTCGATCCTCGGCATGGCACTTTTGTCCTTGAGCAAGTCATTTCAATGTGGTTGGATTAGTATGTATGCGCCCGTTCAAGGGCGACCACTGGCGTACTGGTGGGGGAGCTTGGGGGAGCGCCAGCCCCCCAAATAAAATTGAATCATGACTTATTTTCAATTCCATATACAAGGGATGTATACATGTTCGTGATATCACATAATTTTTAATCAAATGCGCGTTTCTCCATTTCTGTTGCAAACTGACGCATTCCCAAATGGCCAGGAAGAGCATATGTTTTTTTATAGTCATTAAGGGGCCGTGGCCACTAACAGTAACACTATTAAAAAAATTCTTTCCAGAAGCAACTGTGACAAGCACTGCCGGGCGTTCCATACTTACATCATGTAACACTGCACATGTACCGTTAAGGGGCCCAGAGAGGAAATTGAATTCAGACAAGAGCTTGCGCGCTTCGGGGGGGGGGGGGGGGGGGGTGGGAACTGAATTCAGACAAGAACACAACGAATCGTCTTCTTTCTCTGATAATTTAATGAAACGTGAAAGCTTGAGATGGGCGAATATGAATTCAGACAAGGATTAAGAGTAATAGTTTAATAAAACGTCAGAGATTCCGCGCTTCACGCGAGATGGGCGAAAATGAATTCAGACAAGGATTAAGAGTCGGAACCGGTACAATGAATCGTCTTCTTTCTCTAATAATTTAATGAAGTGTCAAAGCTTCCGCGCTTCGCGCGGGAGGGGGAAAACTGAATTCAGACAAGAATACGATACAACGAATCGTCTTCTTCCTCTAATAATTGAATGAAACGTGAAAGCTTCCGCGCTCGCGCGGGATGGGCGAAAATGAATTCAGACAAGGATTAAGAGTAATGATTTATTGAAACTTCAAAGCTTCCGCGCTTCGCGCGAGATGGGCGAAAATGAATTCAGACAAGGATTAAGAGTAATAATTTAATGAATCGCCAAAGCTTCCTCGCTTCGCGCGGGAGGGGGGGGGGGGGGGAGGGGAACTGGATCCAAACAAGAATTAAGAGTCGAGAACGGTACAACGGATCGTCTTTTTTCTCTAATAATTTAATGAAGTGTCAAAGTTTCCGCGCTTTGCGCGGGAGTGGGGAGATAGAAAAATAACTTAGTTCCTGGCCCCGGGTTTATAGGGTTAAATTTGTAGACATTTGGACATTGGCATTAATATATTTGTCAATAATTGGTTGCTCGTTTTGTCGGTAATTGGTGACCTCAACACCCTCCCCACTCCCCCACTTACAAAGATCTAGCGACGCCCCTGATAACGACACAGTTTTTACTCGAGAAAATGTTTGCAAATACTACTGATAAAGTACCGCTGTACCGGACCACCGTCTTTGTGCATTGTGCGGCATCAAAGCAAATACAACGTCTCAAGACGTGACAGATCACTTTTCTCTAATTTCTAACCAATCAGAAGGCCTCGTTTTTTTCTCCAGGAAATGCCGGTGGACATTAATGCGCCAAATGTGGTTCTCAAATTGCAAAAGATCCCTACTATTGGAAGGGGTAGCAAAAAGCAATTTTACGTCAATTACTCCAGGAAGTGCCTGAAAATGCGTCTAATTTTGTTCTAAAATTGCAAATGCTTCTTACTCTGGGAGGGGGCCACAACCCCCTCCCAGACCCACCCGGCTTGGTCGCTCCGCTCCCTCGCCGCTAAAGCCTTGTTCGGTCGCTTCATCGTTTTTCATATATTTAACCCATGCCATTTTATGCCCCCCCCCCCCCCCCCGTAAGAAATTCCTGGATCCGCCACTGATGCCCATCCCCCTTGAGCTTTGGGGGCTCCGCCCCTTGACCCCCGCCGGGGCTTTGCCCCTCGACCCCACTTTGCAAAACGTTCAGCGGGTCCTGCATGTTAGAGTGGGGTGCTGCGTTTTTTTTTTTTGTCAGCCCCCCCAAACGTTTTTGCTCATTACGCCACTGAGGGCGACTGACTGGAACGCTCTACAAGGGTGTGGTGGAGAGTGTGTACTGTAAGGTTTAGAATCGGAATGACATTCTGTGACCAGGGTAACAGTACTGTAAACGCTTTAGTCACATTCGGTGTAACTGGTAAAGTGCTTTATAAGAAACAGTTCTGTTGTTATTATCATTATCAATTTATTATCATTTAAGACCGGTGTCTAATTTCTTTGGCAATTCAATTTGCCAAGTCATTGATTTGCATGCGCCACATCTCTACTCGGGTGTAGATTTGAACCTGTCAGAATCATGTATTGACGCCTCCGCTCCAACCCGTTGAGCGATAAAAAGATGCAAATTTTATGCTGGGTATATATTATGTCCTTCTGTGATATGTCCTTCCCCTGTCTTAAATGTTAGTTTTTTCTATTTTCATTCTCCCTCTCTCTCTCTCTCTCTCTCTCTCTCTTAACACTTCTCCTCACTTTCAGTGTCACTTGCTCTAGTTTCAACTCTTTCAGTCTTATCATTTTTCATATTCTCTCTCTCTCTCTCTCTTTCTTTCTTTGCCTCTCTCTCTCTCTCTCTCTCCCACTATTTCTCTTTATTTCTCTTGTTCGAGGGTTGTTTCGAATGCTTTGAAAGGTAGGCATAATGAAAATCGATTCGACAGCAAATGTGACAGTCAGGTTATATGCAATTTAGTCAGTTCAATGATTATGCTAAACCCTGAAGCTTTTATACTTTTCACTGCATTTCAGAGATCGTACAAGTAAGAGTTTAACATGAACAAGATTAAAGAGATAGATATAGTTTAGCATTAAAAAATACAATATAATATAATAAAATGTCTATTTATATAGCGCAGCTACTATATGAATATATTCTATTGTGCTTAATACAAAGTAATATATTATCACCCCGACTGTAGGTGGTCCGCCAAGATAAGGAGCTCAAGCATTCAATTAATTTCTTCCTACCGGGTACCCATTTACTTCACCTGGGTGGAGAGAGGCAAATATAATGTCTTTTCAAAGGTCACTAGTGCCGCGGCAGGATTTGAACTATACTGTATTACTATACTTTATTATCTACAAACATGTAGGTACTTCATGAGAGACGAGAACCTGCCGGTTATCTAAAGTAGATCTCAAACTATTAAAACTAAAACTGAGAGGTGTCGTGGTAGAGTGGATATGTCAGCGGACTGTGCATCACAAGGTCCGCGGTTCAAGTCCCACCGCGGCACTAATGTCCTTTGGCAAGACATTGATCAACATTTGCCATTCTCCACCCAGGTGTTAAATGGGTACCCGGTAGGATGCGAAAGCTAATGTGGTTTGATAAATAGCAATGGCGCTTGTAAAATGGCGACTGGCTGGAATGCTCCCCAGGGAGTGGAGAATGTGCATACCTTGTGTGCGGGTAAGCATGAATCCGATGACCGGGGTAATAATATGTGCTGCGCCTAGAAACAAAGTATGAGGCGCATTATAAATGTGAGCTATTATTATTATTAGAAGAAGTATATATTTTAAGGATTTTAGTGCCCCTTGAAATCCTATTTAAGGAAAGAATTACACTGACTAAACTCGAACTTTAGAATTTGAACATTTATAATTTGGCCAACTCTATTCACTCAGGTGATTGCGGGGATATTCAAAATAACGGGGGGGAGAAAATAAAACACATCTAAAGCCGTCCGGCTAGAACCATTCGATAGGGATTTCCACTTTACTTATAGATAATGCTAAGCTTTGGAGATTTGGGAGATTTTACACTTGCATTGTAATAAATTGCAAGGTGGATGAATTCGGACGTCAAGGCATTTAAATCGTGGTCAACTCTGTCTTTGTACTTATGAAACACATTTGTATAATGATAACGACGATTTTTAGAAAAAAAGTTATGCATTTTCTTCGTAAACATGTAAGAGAAAGAATCTAATTGCAATTTTCTGTCAAAGTGTGATGCAGTAGTGTAAAACTCTTTAAAGCACCGTTATTGATTTCCGTTTGTCTCTTTCCTGATATATGATATGAGTCATGTGTCATCTTCTTGATATCTATTTGTTTACTTTGAATACATTTTCTTGTCAATGTTTGTTGTTTTCGTAATTTATCTGTCAAAACAATCATGTCAGAACTATCGCATCTTTGAGATAAGCATTAGCTATTTTGCAGCTATGGCTATTTTTTTGAAGACACCTAATCGGCATGCTCCATGTAAAATGCGCATAAAAATGTGAAAACGTATTATACAGTCTGTTCAAAATTTCGTAGGTTGATTTATGATCTTTATTTATTATGAATTCGGGTAATCCTCTTGGGAGATGCCATCACTGATGACATCTTGAAGCTTCTCCTGAGCACACTTATAAAGTAATAATTCGTTGTGACACATTTGAGATAAAAATTGAATTCTGGTCATGTTATAACACTGTGAAGGGAACTGCCTGGAAGTAATTTGGACAGATTGCTAATGTAGTACATTCGAATTCATTGGGGTTATGACAACTGAAGGGAATTGACGAGTCAATTTGACGAGAATCGCATGCACTACACACAAAAATGGGTATGAGGGACTAAATACCATACTTGGTATGAAATTTTACTCCAGACCTTTTAGCAACTTCTCGTTATATTTAAATAATTATGAGGCCATTTCACTATAGCACACCTGCGAACTGTCATACGACGAATGAGAATACTCACAATTTGTTGTCATCTTTTTCAGAACTCAATCTTTTCTTTAAATCATCTCGACTTGCAGTTTCAACCTTGACCGTTATTGTACAAAACTACTCAACGGTTTCCGTTAATTTGATCACGTATTGAATTACAGTAAACGAGCTCAAATGACCCTTGATGGCCCTATATACGTGAGACATATCAATTAATGGTGTGGCAGTGTGGCGCAATCGAAAACACACACGCACTCCCATACACCCACACCCACCCACATTCACACACATGCACTCACACCCTACTCCCCTAACTCCCATGACTTAATCGTCATGCGCGTTTGTACGATCGAGTCCCGCGCTGGGCAGACTAAAATTTGTCTCTAAACAGGACATGTCTGATGCGATTGCTATTGTTATGTCCGTATTGTTTATTGTTATGAATATTATGCCCCATCTGTGTGTACTGATGATTACTATGTTTACGTATAAGTGCTACATGTATAAAGTTATTGTTCCAAATATATTTGTTGTTGTTGTTGTTTCAGTATTCTGTAAAAGCGTTTAATAAGAAAATTGTATTATTATTACTATTGTTATCACCACCATCTTCATTATCATCATTATTATTTGTATTATTACTATCGTTGATATATAATAGTGTTATTAATGCCATTATAAATATCATTATTATAACTCTGTGTAAACAAATCATGAGTAGTTCATGTTCTTGTGACTTCTAACTGACGATATCAGAAAGCTGCTAATCCGAACGATTATGCTATGGTGAAGTCCTACTAAAAGAAAATACACTATTTTGAGAAATACACCAATTTATTTGACAAATGGCATTGAAACGTAACAAACATTTTGAAGCAACTCCACTTGATATTACTGTCTTAAAAATCATGCCCCAGTTTACTAACTACTGAAAAGTGTAGCAGATTTAACGATAGAATTTCATGTTTTCATATACGCTTCCAATGAAGAAAGTCTGAATATAACCTGGATACATTTTGATAGGGAATTTAAAGTTCAATCTGTTCTATTATGTTTAAAAGGCGGTCATTCTTTTACTTGTTTAGCTCATCACTCTCCTAATATGAACCGGATATTGCGTGTTAAAAAGAGCGAAATGTGATATCATTCAATATTGCCGGTAAACTAAGCTTGATTGACTAATATTCAAAGCTTCGAAAATTCACAAGTTAAAAGGTAGAGATTACGAGATCAATAGCAAGGTCTATCGATTACCTTACTTCTTTTTGTCATCTCCTTTCCGTTTCGGCAAACATCGCAAAATTTTTTTCGCTTGTATCGGAAAGAAAACCTTTGCCATTCTTCCGGGTGATGTCACATGGACATGTTCCGTCCCATTAAGCTTGGAGACCTTGTCTTGTTTTATCAAGGTCCCTGGTGTCGAGAAAAAGGCCACACCGCCGCTGGAGGTAATTGTTGAACAGACGGCATCTCGTGTATATTTTACCGAAGACGATAAGGCGCGCTAAAATAGCGCCGAGGGACTCATTGCACGAATAGCTGAGAAGGTCGAGTTTGCTTACGCGCGAGATGATCTCTCTGCTACACAAGCTAGTACGTGATCCGTGAACGCGTAGGGCGATCGATCGCTTAATAGGAGATGAACACCTTTGATCGTCGGTGTGTGTGCCCTTTTACCGCCCAATTTCACGCGCGGGGGATAGCTTGACGTCCGAGGAATATAATAGCGATTACGTGATCGGTGTATCAAACATATTGCAGTAGCGTTTAAAATTCCACTTTCAACCTAGGTTGCTCAATACCGTAGATTCATCCTTTCATTTTCTTGGAGGCTTTGTATTATATTATGTTATATTATATTATTACAGTATTAAATTACTTTCATTAAGTCAAAATTATGTTAAAAGCTTTGAAACTGTGAAAAGTTACTGCCATGGTTATTTAAGTGTTGGCTCGAGCGTACAATAATAGTATACCGTTCTTGTAAATCGCAAATCTCAATACGAAACAACGTCTTTATTAGAACTTCAAATATGCGAAAATTTATTCCCCCACTGAAGCTCAAGTAAATCCTGCCAGGTACAAACTTACAACACCTGGGTCGTGAGAGAAATATGTATAATCACAAAGAACTATCATTTTTATTTTTTTTTTTTGTTTTATTATGAATGGAATTATTGCAGTCTATTGCTTTCCTTCTTATTATACCTATCATAAAATAATGTATGTATGTAACATGTGTCAGTATTCTTAAACGAATATATGAAAGGGTAAATGTATTATGAAGAAAAGAAAAATGAAATGTTAGCACATTTTAAATACCAACAAAAAGGGAAAATACATAAATGGTGACTTCACGGCACGAGCGAGGTTTTTGTCCTCTCTTTTTTTACCGCATGTATCGTTTACAGCTGAAATTGATCCTCGCAAGAATTATTAACACAAATTGAGGGAAATTTTCAAAAGCGATTGATATTGGCTCGCTGGAGCAAGGTATGACGTCTTGTTGTAGTTTGGTGACTCCCCAAGGTTGAGTTGGGAAAATTATTTCACTAATGAACGAGGTATAAAAGCAAGCCTTCTGCTAGATTTAATTAAGACATCTCCACAAGTGTAATTCATAAAGCAGCATTGCTGAATGGAGTGCGAGTGCAATGTGAGTCACGCCAATGCAGCCAATGCTGAATACTTTCTACCCCATCACCTTACAAGTTCATTTTTGTTTCATTTTTATATACTGGGGAGACGCATATGTTGGGCCTCTTAACATTATGTTTCCATTCCATCCGTTCCCCAACAACAACAAATGTTATTTCCCCAACCTTCCGAATACTTGACCGAGGTTTAAAATATTCTTAGAATTTTTATATTTTTTCTTCAAAATTAAAGTAAACATATATGAATATTTTGTCTTAAGACTGAGTTGTGCAAGTGCTGACTGAAGGAGGGGGTGTATCCCTTGCACTCCGATGACGCCTCTGTTTAAATTCTTTGATTATTTTTTCCCCTACCCTAATTTGATTACATTTTAAAAGCCATAATCTAATGGTTTCGGTTGTAACTCACAATTCTGGATATCAAACTTCGGATCCATTACTTGAGATGCACGAGATGGTGGACATAAAAAGTTTAAAATATAGAAATAATATAGTTATCTATGTATTTGTATGTGTGTGCGTATGTGTGTATATATGTGGTGTGTGCGCATGTGTGTGTGGTTGTGTATAGAATAAATAAATACACATGTTTATTATTTCTTCTTCATTTATCTGCATATATATATATATATATATATATATATATATATATATATATATTGGTGTGTGTAGGTGTATGCTGGTGGGTGTGTGTGCGTTGTGTGTGTTCAAATATATACTGCAATATTATAGGGTTTCTTTGAGCTTGCCATTCCGTTAAAATGACGTATGTGACAACGACTTATTTCAAATGATATAAAACCCTACAAATTATCTCTGGTGAGTTTTCTTATCCAACTTTGAAATGTTCAACTTTCCTCATGGTATATTTTTGCGACCCTGATGTATATTGACAGGTATCCCGTTGAGGTACGGGATTGGTTTGAAATTCTATTTAGTTTTTCCAAAATGTTGATATAATTTATTGTGTGTGAGGCACATGTATCTGTAATTACCTCTCTCTGTAGAATCGTCGAAATATCTGAAAAAGATTTTTTGAATAGCACAACAATTTTGTTCACCAGCCATTCCTGTCCATCTCTCTCCTGTTTTTTAGGAATCATTTATTGTCTCCAAGAATCCTCATTTCTCTATAAAGTACCTTGCGAAAAAAATGTTCAGTATTCAAATTCAGTAATCTTTTGGAAAATCAATATCCCTATTAAAGCATAATGTATTACCAAATAAAAGCCTAATGTTAAATTTGCATAATCCGTCAATAAACCGTAACTTAATACGGTATTGTTGCATTCTGGAAAATTACTTGAAGCAAAAAGGAAAGTAAAATGTGTTCCACCGGATATGACTTTTTTCTTATTCGTGAAAACTTTCTTCGAATACCGAAGAAGGCACGTTCGAGTAGTCTTTAGAAATTCATTTCGCACTCAAGTTTATCAAATCCCAACTCTCAAATTAGACAGACATGTTGGACGGGGTTAATACAATATTCGATTACATTATTCATGAAAACAGCGAACTGCTAAACGCAGCAAAGAAGATTTTTATAAAACAGAAATGCAATGTTTGATGTTCGAACTCTCATCGCAACTCAAGCGAGGATGGACTGTGAATAATTTGGTATAAACGCTGAAAAGGTTGTATCTGGTTGGCATAGTTACAGAACCAAGTAATAGCTTTGAAGGTCACTATGTGTCAACAGAAATCGTCTTGAAATAAGACAATTTAAGCATAATTGGAATTTGCATTTCATTACTACCAGAGTTTGTATGTCTTGTTGTCAAAAGTGATTCAGCAAGGAGGCATGTCGACAGGGGAAATTGTTGGGGCATATTCCTCCTGTCCAATTGGCGTTGTGGATTATCGAAATCGCCTGGTCGCGTTCTATTAAAGTCAAGGCTTCGGCCAGGATAAGCCCATGCCTCTTCAAACTTAAAGGCATTTAACAATGTTTCTAGTTTTACAAATCTGAGATGCATGGCCCTACGTGTTATCAGTGTCTGTGATATAGTGTGATTTCTAAGGGATCATGAAGTGCCTCAAAAAGTTAGACAAATTATGTGATCGGTTTTACCTCACTCATTTACCCCCAAAGAGACTAGTTGTTTTTTAAACGGTTGGGAAAATGGTTTTTGAAATTTCGAATTTCAATCATAAATATCTTAATAATTAGACAGGCGATTAGCTTGTAAAAGTCCTGGAATTCCTGACTGGCCTAAAGGTTTATAATTATGATTGCAGCATGAGCTACATCCAGGATTTTGTTTAGAATCTCCAACAAAGATACCCAATCCATTTAATGGCAATTCTACCTTTCGAACCGGTTAAATTGGATAAAAACGGAAAACGAAAACAGAAAACAGTATGAATATATTGATATAATTGAAAAACAATGAGAAATCTGTGTTTTTTAGATTATAATCACTTCACATTTGGGGATTTCAAATCGGGAATTAGTTATACAGCTGTGACATTGGAACAACTCTCTCATTTCGTATACACTGAATATCATCACTTCCGGTTTTGTAGTAAACTCTTCTCCCAACATTATTTTATAGGGGGAGATAACAGAAAGTATATGTTAAAGATATCGTTATTTTGTAGATCCTATAACAAAAATCAAACAATGAATATATTTACCCTCATCGTAAATGTTCATAAATTCCGATATGTTTCATTTTTATCATGCCTTTGACCTTTGTTCAAATCGTTTTAATGTCAGACGTCCACTTTAGATTCATGTCAGAGCACGTTTTTCTGTCAACAGCCTAATCTTTATCACGTTTCTGATATCCTTATTTTGTATTTGTAGTAGTCGTATGAAGTTGCATATTTATTGGTTTGTTTGTCCTTAGTATGCTGCATTGGGAAAAGTGCACCCCTTTATGGTCTGCCACTTAATGTGTGGGGTTTCCCCCTCTCCAATCTCTTTTCTTTTTCTCTTTTCCGATGTATGAAGGGGTACATGCCCTCCATGTTTCTCTGTACCTACGACAATGATTGGACATGTTGGGAACACCAATGCTGACAAATATCTACTTAACGAGGTGTTTCACCTCGTTAAGTAAGGGCAATCTCATTACTCAGGACTGCATAGAAAACTAACGTGCCTGTAGTCATCTTCCTTCAAAGACCCTGACTATGTAATTTTATTTTCTGCTCAAGTTATTCATCTTCTTGATTGTTTACTTTAAACCTTATACAAATTCCACGAGCTTTTTATAGACCCCTCACTGCCCTGTCAGCATCATGCATTCATAAAGTTCATCCAATCTGCGCTGATCGCTGGCGCGTTCAAAATTTTACACAATATCATCATGTCCGTTACCATGGCAGCAACTTTGCGATCGGATGATCTCACGTGATGGATATCCTACGTGACATGCCGCATCACGTGACGTGTTATACTAGAACTTATACGAAGGGGTATACTTTGCAGATTTAAGATATTGAGAATATTTTTTCTTTCTTGAATAAGACACATGTCATTCATATGATAACAGTCATAGCGTGATGCATTTAATTTGTAATATTATCATTATTATCATCATTCTTACAATCATAATAACTCTCATTATCATTATTATCATTATCATTATTATTATTATTATTGTTATTTTCATTCTTATCATCAACATTACTGTCATTATCATTATTATCATTATTATTATTATTATTATTATTTTTATTATTGTTATTACCATTCTTATCATCAACATTACTGTCATTATCATTATTATCATTATTCTTATCATTATCATTATCATTGTTATTATTCTCATTATTAGTGTTATCTTGAATGCTGATCTTTATGATAAGTATTATGTACTGGGCTTACATTACATTTCCGACCTTTAAAAAAACTTAATTTCTTACTGACTTTGGACGTCATCGCAATAAAACATTAAATTATTGCCTCCAGTGGTAAGTCGGTTTCGTAGTGTAACTGAGGTAGAAGTAACACCGCTAAAAAGGCGCAATAATGGAATCAATTTACCGGCGGTATCTTCTCCTTGTATACTATCAGATTTCAGGAACATTGGTAGAGTTAGGAAATACGCCTGAAACAATCAATTCTATATAATAATAGGATTTTAGAAATCTATTTTCTCGTCGGATAATTACGAAGATCAAACAATATTTTCAGTAAGAAAAGGATTATAGAAAACTAAATCGTTGTCGGACAATAAGGAAGATCAAACGTAACCCTGAAACATTGACATCGTCTCATTTTCACTTCCAGTGCCATTTACACATACCATACAAGGCCAGGAGAGGATCTCCCTCTCAAGTTCCTCTTAATGGATGTCATAGTATATCGTCGTCCGGAACTGTAATTGCCGCTTTATTGCGGGAAATATTTTGTGTCGTTTGTGTTCATGTTTTTCTGATATTCAATTTTTGTCACCATCGATTTCTCGTTTAATCCTTATTTTCTATTGTAAACATCAGTATTAGTGGCGGATCCAGGGTCCTACAATTCCGTATCAAGCCTCCTAAACCTCTAAAAATTATAATTCGTAAATGAAAGGGTTGACTAACAAACCTGTATCAATTTCGTTTGTTTTAGTTTTTTATAGATGTGTTTTGGTTTTATTTGTTTTGTTTGTGTCAGTGTTGTTTTCTTGTTCGTTATTTTTGTAACGTTTTTCAATTCTTTGCTTTAATCATTAGTCATTAGTGTAATAGGTAATATTGTTTTGATTTGAGAGTTAGGATAATATACCAGTTTTTATGATGTTCTGTTAATGTACAAATGATGTTATATATAGATGTCCTGTTAATACAACATGTAGGGTTATAAATATATACGTATGTATTCATCTTTAATTGAATTCTTGATAGCAAAAAATGGGAATAAAATGTTAAAAACGGCTTGCCAAAAGATTGCATGAAAGTAAGTTTAACTGAAAGATGTTGTTTATTCTTCGTATCACGTCATTGTTGTTGTTCTTGTATCTTCTGTCAAATCCAGATCTGTTACTTCGACTCGGTGTGAGAAAGTCATAACAAACTTCTTCACTAACAAAGAGATTTCAAAAGCTGTCAAAGTAGAGTTGACAATGACTTATCTCTTGCTCCGTCTAACTAAACAAAAAGTGGCTCCATCATCAAGGCCGGCCATATCACCTCACTTCTTCCCCGTATGAACGGAGTGGTCACCTCTTAAGCCCGTGCTTAACGAGTTCTGCAATAATAATACGATTTTAGAAGAAACGAAATGGCTTTCAAAGCCTTTATACAAAAACAAAAGGACTTTCAAAATATATATCTTTTAAAAATACAGTAAGATCCCGATACCATTAAGAAATGAATAATGTATATGGAGAACGGGATACAGTAGAGGGGAAATTCCATTTCTGTGGTTATTGTATATAAAGAAGTAGTGAAATATAATGGTTTCTGTTAGATTTAGATTTAGAAGGTGTTTGATTATTAACGCTGTCTTTAATACATTATGCTGGTATTTTCTATGATTAATAATATGCCGATATTAACGTCTTTTCGTACGTTTTCTTCTAATCAATGTGTCTTTACTAGAAGGGCGTAGCTTCGGTCTACTTGGGTTCCATTGCAGCTGAGATATCATGAATTACTTATTTCATGTTTGTCTATTAGATTGATTTTAAGAATAAAATGCCATGTTGGTGAAATTGGTATCTTTGGCATTTGGGGTTTATTTTATACTTCCTTGGAATGTTTTTTTAGCCACCGCTTTATTGCTTTTCATCTCACTCATCTTCCAGATGGTTCCACGTGGTCCGTAAAATCCATTTAAAAAACATCGATGCTTAAATTGGTTGTAAAAGCATGATCATGTATCGTTCTCAACTTGACATTTAGAACCCCTTTGATGAAGAAACCTATGGCAATTTGATTGAATTGTAACAATGGTTACCCTCCTTCGACCAATCAATAGTGACTCTGTCATTTCTGCCACATTATTGTTAAACATTTTAAATTATTCTGTCTGATTTTTCATCTTCGGTCATTTCAGTAAGTGATGCACAAGGCTAATGAACTTGCCGTATGTTGATTGTTTTTTCTTGACAATCATGTCGCAATTCCAATTTCAGTAATAAAAATGAAATTTAGTGTAAGAGTATATGTGGTTGTTTGGTTATTTTTCAAGATAGACGACTTGTCCGAAATAAACAATAAACACGTATAAAATGTTATGTGTGGTCAAAAAGATGTTGCTCACCCATTTAGAGGTGATGTGGTCTAGTGGATAATTCGTCGGACTATGGATCACATGGCCTTTGGCAAGATATTAATCTTCATTTGCCACTCTCCACTCAGGTGAATAAATGAACTTGAACTTGAACCTGAGGTGTTAAATAAGTACCGGTAGGAAGGAATTCCTTGAATGCTGTGAGCGCTGAAATCGGCTGCTAAGCAGAGCCGGGGTAATATTTTAGAGCGCTTTGAGCACCGTGCATGGTGGATATGTGCGCTATATAAATATCCAATATTATTATTATTATTATTTATTTTAAAGTGACTTTAGTGCCGCTTTCTCGTATTCAGTCCTGAATTTTATTTTGTAAAGATAATTATCTTTAATACTCGCTGTCAGTGATATAAGACCGTTGATAACTCATGAGTAAAATGTTATTACAATCTTCGTTTTTCACGGGGTAGCCATGAACTAGAATGCTGGTAGACTTGTCCGTCAAGAGAACCCGCTTGTCAGGACTTTAGGTGATTAAGAACAAATTGCAAACGAAAAAGGCATCATCGTTATATCACATATCATGCTGCGTTTTCAATGAAATCATTCGTATTGCATGCATCTAATGATCTAATGTCTAGCAATTTAATCATCAGGAATTCACACGATCTCTTATACACTCAGGCCTCCCCACTATGTAGTGGTGGTGGTTATTTTACCTGGTAATGAGGATTAATGCCTTACCAAAGGGCACTAGCGCATCGACTTGGTTTCGAACCCGGGTCACCGGATTACAAAAGCACTGCTCCACCGACTGAGCTATCGCGCCTCCTCGAGAAACAATGATCATTTCAAAACAAAAAGAAAAAAGAAGATCTGATAGCTAAGCTGTACGTGGTGTGAAAGTGGTCACCTCTCTATTTCCGGGTGGATTTCAGAAATTCACACCGCGTCATCTGCCCCTTCGTTTGGACAGCAGTGAAGGAGTGTGACACCATGGAGCTACTATCCTCCTGACCGGTTAATACCTCCTTTCAATCAAGACTCTGGAACCAGAGCGGTGGGTTTGGCGTCAGTGATTACGGTAGCGGTTCTAGAGGGGTTGAAGTTCATCGAGGACTCCAGCCCCCCCCCCCTGAAAATAATCTTGATAACAAATTTATTAAGCGGAGCAAATATAATTTAGTATATCTATTAATCCAAGAACCCTAACCCCAGTCCCCAAACACCCCCTCCCCACAATTTTCTTTAATAATTCCAACCAAAAGAAATGTATATAGATATATGAGAGGAAGGCTATCCAGTGGAGTTGGTATGATCCACTGTAAAGTGCAGCATCCGACTCACATCCAATGACCAGGGTAATAATACTGTTAGTGCTTTTGCGGTTAAAGTTGTAACGATATAAGATAAGATAGGGATTATAAGAGAATGTGAAAAACTAACAAGGTAGTAGTTAATGGCATTTGGTACCGTGGTGAAAACAAAAAGATGATGTTTTTAATAATTTCATTAATTAATTTAGTGAAGCGCTATTCATAACAAAAAACATATTGAAAGTTTGGTATACATTCATTTCTATTCCATGAATAGAGTTACCATTATAGTAAGATAGGAAAGAGGCTATATAGATTTTTTTTTTTAATAACAGAGAATTCGAGAGAATGAAAGAGGGGAGGAGAAAGGCAAGGTTAGAGAAAGGAGAAAGGAAATACAAGGGGAGGTGAAAGTGAAAGAGAGAAACAAAGAACTACACTCGAGGGTGAGGGTTTTTGATTAATTATACATGTACACCTGGTACATTTTAATCAAGGTTTCATGATAGTGCCAAGCTATGCTAGTGCATGGATCAATGAATGTATAAATCAATAAATTGATGAATTAATTAATCAATTAAAGCTAATCTTCAGCTCTGGTATAGGCATCGGTTGTCGAGAGAACATGGCTATAATTCATTATGGATTGCTTATCCTGCAGTAGATTGATTGTTTGAACCAGTAAAATGAAAACAACGTCACAGAATCTTGCTGGATATCATCTTCAATAAATACCACAACTCTCAATTACACATAGTGACCTGGCGGGCCTACTTACCTTGGTTTCCTTATCTTTATACGCTCATTACTCATCTCCTATACCTTTCCTACCAAAATCGCTTGGCACACATCGTTTATTTATAATCTTGAACATTTAGTGTAAAGTTTATTGTGTTCTGCGAGAATTCGTTTCTATCATAACCAGAATTCAAGCTTATCTTTATAAATGGAGAAATTAAAGCTATGAGCAATGTGCAATATCAAATTCCACATTTGGGTGTCAAAAGAGTCTCGTTAAAGCTATTGAAAACAAATCCACATCATCAATACACTTCTGACACCAATGTCACGCAAACCCTACGTAATGTGTTCCACAAGAAATCGATCGAAATAAGAATCGACAAAAACTAACAGGTGCTTTTTAGTCCTTCTGCGTGTTAAGTGGTCGCAGATATCGTGATATTAGGGACTTTTAGATTTGCGTGGACTGATACGTGTGACGTCCATTCATGGCAGTGCATTAAAAGGACGTCGATCGTAGCAATCCCCATTGTCTTCGTGCGAATCTAAAAGTCCATAATGCCTAGCATTCAAAAGCGCAAAGAGTCTACTATTTGCTATATTGATTAATTTCCATTCGTAAGTTGTTCCCATGTCTATTTCTTTATTCCTGCACGTAGAGGGTTTATATATTAATGTTCATTTCTTGTGTCACGTGATTAACAATGTTCAACAAGGTTAAAAGGGGTAAACAATTTTAAGTGTTAAAGAGCAGGTGCAGAAGACCCAACAATTTTCTTTTTTTTTATCCTTTCTCTGTCTTTCTTTATCTATCTTTCTTATTCTGTCTCTATTTTTTCTTAGTGTCCGCCTCCCTTTCTTTTCTTCTCTCTGTCTTTTCTGTTTTCCTTGTTTTCCCTTTTCTATAACTTTTTTCTTTTGTCTCCTCTTTATTATCTCTTCTTTTCCCCGTCTTTCTCCCTCTCTCTCCCCCTCTCTCCGTCTTTCTATATCTCTTTCTCTTCCCCCATTTCATTCTTTTACTTTTATTTTAGCACTATCCCAAGGCCCAACATTTTGTAAACATTTTGAATTTCTAGATAGATACTACTAAAACATCCCTTAGGCTTTATTCAGACCAATTGTAAATATATACTCCCCCTAAGATACATATGTATTTCAGTATCAGGGGAGGCATTTATTATAAAGTTGCCAGGCTGTGTTCCATGCGGGTCATTCTATTTCAAAATAACCTTCTGGTGCTACATTTGTAACTTCACAATTTCTCGAATGTGAATCGGTCATAATTCAATTTATGCTGAACGGTTAAAGGCTGGGTTGCTATTGTTTCAAGCATAACTCGATTAGTCTAAATGACGGTTAGGCTGTATGTATCGAAGATGCGAATTTCTGTCAATTAAAACACAATGTAATATCTAAAACGACCCGATTAAAAGAAGGCAGCGCCGAGAGCACTCTTGTACTACAGCTAACAGTGGCGTAGCGTGGTTTCATCAATGGGGGGGGGGGGGGGCATTGCACGATGATGGGGGAGAGGGCGGGTCTTACTCAGATAGTTATATGCGAATTTACCAGGCATTATGTGAAAGATGGGGGTGGACAAGCGTCCTCATTTGTGTCCTTTACCCCTTTTCCCTGCAGTCTTTCTCTCCGTTTCTTCCCTTCCTCGCTTTTATTATTTCTTTTTTTTTCTCTCTTGTTGTGTTTTACCTCTTGATTAGGGGCACATACTTCCCGTTACGTCCTGGTGCTACGTCACTGATAGCTAACATGTATGAACTAGCGTCGCTGAGGCCATGTGATTCATACAGGCCCGTTTATCGAATTGTGTGGTTCCCAATCCCTTCTCTGTGGGGCTCCCTGAAGTTTTTATATCAAATGCCACTGTAAGTTGAGGCATATGAATGATCATACACCATTCTGAGAAGTTATCAGTATGGCGACACAGCTTCAAGCGATAGCACTATAATTTATAATGCTTAACCAACGCTTTACTTTAATAGGTCCAGTTAATTTTTTTACCCTTTTTTATTTACCTTTAATATTTTACGACCACAACTCACATAATGTAAAGTGCTGCCTAAACATTAACCTATTTCTATCTTCTTTTTAAACAGAAAGCTGTTCATGGTATTAACCGTTTTGTGCTTTTTCTTCTCCATAAAGGGCATCATAGGAAAAGGGCAAGAAAGTATCGCATTTAAAGAATAATTAACATCAATGCATATCGAACCCATAAAAAGTAGTCTTCATAGAGGAACTTAAGTGTAACATCCTCCTTTTGAGGACAACACACCTCACATTTGTGTTTTAAGGACAAAATTATAATTGCACCAGCTTTCCAGTTAGTATATTTAATTGCATATTTGATAAAAGGCACATCAATAAAAGAATAAAAAAGAAAACAGAGTCTTAATAATATATATATATATATATTTTTTTTTAAGAATACGACAGAAACATTAATTACAAAGGCCTTTTCAAAATGTTTTTTTTTTAATCAAACTAAACACACACACCCCCTCTTTCACTGTCTCCCTCTCCCTTCCTCTCTATTCATTCATCTAACTGTACTCCGGTCCCGCATCTGACCAGTACCAATTCTTGCTCCATCTTAAATCACTATTGTCCAGATGGGACATATGATTATATATCTTTTTCGAAAAGGCATTCTGCAACATCATAACATCTCTCTCTCTCTCTCTCTCTCTCATTCACATCTCGGTGACAATTAAGGTCATCGTAACTTTTTCAATAGGAAGGGCTACAAAGCACCCCGGATCATAGGGGAGGGGGAAATGAAAATTAGATCGCTTTGCACGACGGTACACTGCAACATCACGCAATTCTCTTTCTCTCTCTCTCTCACACACTCTCTCTCTTTCTCTATCTCTCTTTCCCCTTCTCCACTCTCTATCTCTTTCTCTCTCCCTCTCTCTCTCTCTCTCTCTCTCTCTCCCCCCCCCCCCCCTCTCCCTCTCTCTCTCTCTCTCTCTCTCTCTCCGTCACATCTCAGTGATAATTATTAAAGGCGTTACGGGACTCTACCACCGTTTTGTCAAGAAGATGTTTAATACACAGCACCCTAGATCGGCAGAGGAGGTCATGGTAGCGCGAAATGTCATCCCTGGTACGTGACAGTGAACTCTGGCAAAACCGTGACTGGACTTCCCAACCTGACGTGAACTAATGACTACAGGGAATTTAATCTCGATGTGAGCGAGAAAGATCCGCTGGCAGGGGCGACGTAACAAGGGGTTGCGGGGAGTGATGCCCCATCGAATGATCTTTAAATTTGTTGGTGGAAATGAACTAAATACATTTTGGGATGGTTTAGCAACGCTCATATGCGTTGAAACCCCCATGAAATAAATCGCTCTCACTGGTGAGATCGACACTACGCACGCCACATATAAATATCATGCTGACTTTTTGTGTAAGACCCCCTCCCCTCCCCATTTGAAAATGATCTTACTATGCCCCTTATCCGCTGAAAACCATCCGGAGGTTGTAACCTAGATGTACGCCCTATCTCCTATTTGTTTAGCCCAAATCCCCGAACGGGAGGTGAGGTTGCGACTTATCGGGATATGTACCTCCATACTTGGAAAGATACAAGAAATACAGCGCGAATCTGATTGTGTTTATGTGGGGGAAGGGGCGTGCTGGGAGGGACGTGCGTGTGCTTGCGCTGGTGCGTTAAGTGAGGGTGTGTTTGTGTGTGTGTGTGTGTGTGTGTGTGTGTGTGTGTGTGTGTGCGCGCGCGTGCGTGTGTGTGTGTGTGTGTGTGTAGATGTGTGAGTGTGCGGGTGTGTTCGTAGGGGTATTTTTTAGCATCTTCACCACACTTTCTCATCTTATTTCCTTCTCTTCTATTTTTGTTTGCTTCGTATAAACTTTGCTCTCGAGATCTTTCACAAACATGAGCCCCGTTTTATAAAAAGTTGATATCAATCGCAAATATGTAAATAGAAGATAAGACACTGCAAACTTGCGATTGATTGGAGGAATTGCGATTTATTTGGATCAATAACAACTGTTTATAAGACTGGGCCCAGAAGTGCAAATGCTTCCTATCTGAACAATTTGATATGCTTGATTCATGCATTAAAATGTTTTCTTTTTCTCACAATTCATTTTACGTATATTGTATTCTAAATCCTAGTTATGGCAAGGTATGAAATATGAAAAATCAATTTTGTAATGTCTGTCATTTTGTACGTAGAGATGAACTTCATCTTTTTTTTGCAATTTTGTTAATGAGAGGTAATAATGAAAACTATCATGTTTCTTCAATTGTACCAAAAAAGATACATCGGCAAAAGAAGCCGTCAAATTGCCTATATAATATTCAATTTGTGTTTGTGTTTGCATGTGTGTTTTTTGTTTTTTCGTATTTGTGTATGTTTTCTTTTTGTGTTAGAGGTAAATCTAAAACTAAAATTGCTAAATAATTAATTAAGTCAATAATTCATGTATGAAGCAAGAAAGGATGTTATTGTGGGGAGAAAGGAGAAATCACATCCTGGAAATATTGACGTCATCCTGATACAAATATTAATTTGATATCACCCCGTTGGCATTCTCATGATTTAAGTCATTTGGGATATAATATAGCTACAAAATTGTAGGTATTTATTATAAAAGAATCAAACATTAAGAGGCGCAAGACCAAACGATACTATTAAAATGGCGCTAAAGAAAATACAAAAATACATAGACTCACAAAAATAACTATGCACAAATATATAAAAAGATCACGACACAGTTGATCGGTGCTATATTCTTTCTCTATAGTCATGATATCATTAATTTATGTAATTTGGTATACATGTGTGTTATGCTTCCTTAGGCATATCGTTTTATCAATTATTAGGTCCTATACATAATCATTTGTAGTTATTGTTGTTATTGTTTTGTTTCTATGTAAAAACATATCAAACAAGCAGCTCGCAGGCAGAAAATGTTCAATTTACAAACAAATTTAAAAAAGAAAGAGATATAAACATATACAAAACTAAAATGCATATGGTAAGTCAACTTTTGCAGAAAGTATTTAGCATTGGTAATAAATAATCAATTTCTGCCAACTGTCATAAGAAAAGTGCTGAAATTGGCCCTCTCCGAATCAACTAGAGTCAATTTCTATAGCTTTTAGTAAAAAGGATAATCCGATTTCCTCTCTGTATTCTTTCATGTGTTTGACGAATTACAATATTATGAAATGCTACCCAATGTTATTAAACAGAAATTACATCCAAATTTGTATGACGTCAGTCAATATGACACCAAGGCCAAATTCGCTGAGTTTTATGTTATAGTGATATGACTTTAATCGGAGCCATTTTAGAAACCCCCTTACAGTAATCACAATATTGACTTGTTATGGCAGAATGCATCAGAGTGGGTGTAAAAATAGTGGCAAGGGATATTTTTGTCGACTATCACATTTTACCTCGTATAATGTTGAAAATGGCAAATCAACTATGAAACATTTCATTCGAGGAACGCGGCAAAACGGCAACGCAGGCATGAAGAGAGGGGCAGCCCCTTTTTTTTCAAGATTGAAATCAATAAGAATTTAGTCAATCATACCTATTTCTTTGTCAAAATAACCATTTAAAGAAAAACTTTTCGGGGCACAATTGACCCACTTATTCAATTTTCGCCAATTAGTGAACTCATTTTTTGGCGGAAAATTGTCAAGTTTGTCTCAAATGTGCTCCCTTAGTTATCGAATATTTTGTTTTTCTGCGAACCTTAAGGAGTTTCTATGTTTTATTTGATTTGCGACATGTCCGTCGGGTAATAATTATAGAAGATATCGATACACAGTCAATACCTACCCTAAAGTTGAAAGTTCGTGGGTAATTTTGGCTTGTTTTGTGACGACATTTGGTTCAATCATGAATTTTCCGGTAGGCCAAAAATCTACTTTTGAAATGTTGTTTTGCCATCTTATAAAATGTTTTTCTAATGCTTTCATTTCTATTATTCATATTCACTTTCGTTCTATTTCGGCAAGAATTATATTTGATATTGAATGTTGATATTATTATGCTTCGCAAAAAAACATTGGTAAAAATCGAAGTTGTGCCATATTATGATTATGACATTTTTGTTCGATCACTCTTCTTGAGCTTCACTTTTTCACGAAAAAAGCTTCTAAATAATGTTTAGCATCAAACTTTCAGACTCAAACTTTCAGATTATCTTCAATTGTACATCTAGCATTGCCGTCACTACCTTTTAGCACCATTTCTCTCATCTTCACAATGTTACCAAGTCCCTTTAAAGGCCCACTGCACTACTTGTAACTACTTGCGCCCTCTATATAACAAACAATGCCTAATCGGTGACCATTGGTCCCCCATGATCCTCTTTTTCTTATGTTAACTGAGAGCTGAGTTGATGAGATAACCACCTGTCCAGTGACCTTGCAGGGCAGTCTAATCCCTCCTGTAAACTATGGCAGATAAGCTTTAAGCCGACTTCATAAGTTCTTAGAATAAATCAATTATTAAGAGATTTAGAACGTCAACTTTCTTATTTCATACGCGTGTTAATCTATCAAGAACCTATGAAAGGCGACTAGTAACATGTCTAATTGAAATTGATTTAAACTATTTAATATTAAAAAGAATGGGTATATATTTCGATAATATCAAAGACTTATTAATGAGGCAACATTTTATCCGCACATTTCGAAATGCACGCACGCACGCCCCACAACAATTAACGCACATTTCTCAACGCACACGTTCAATATACGTAAATAATCATCGTTATAGTGCGGGAGGGGAATGTTTTCCCATATCCACCCCTTTCAACCTGAGAGAAAAGTACTCCAATGACTTAGTTCCTCCAGTCAAAAAATATCCAAATTGGCTTTCGATTCACAACCAATAAAGGATTTATGAAATAATTTCCGCTTACCTCGCTTCCTATTTCTCTCTCTCTCTCTCTATCTCTCTCTTTATCTATCTATCTCTAAAGTAGATCATCATACTTTATCCTGCACTTCGGTAAGACTGAATGATAAACCATGAACTGAAATTTTGATAGATTTAATACGTTTATGTCTAAAAGCGATAAACATAATTTTCCTTATCCCAAATTTCTCTCTCTCACCCCTGTTTCTCTCATTCTCTCTCTCTCTCTCTCTCTCTCTCTCTCTTTCTCTCTCTCTCTCTCTCTCTCTCTCTCTCTCTCTCAAATGGAACATCATTGGTATATATGTGCCATATTCTGCAATTCCGTAAGACTGCGAGTATGTAATCGCTATCATTTGTGATGATTCTGGGATCGAACATTCGCGCCTAAAATAGAAAGGAATGATCAGGTATGGCTTTGGAGTAAAGTGGTTAACGCTAATCAAATCTGTGCCGGTATAACTGTAAGTAATCGAGGGGGATAGACACTAATTGAATGTTGTTTTGATCTCGCCTCTAACGGTTTTATGTCTACAATGACAGTGTCAACACAATATACTTTGCCTGGTGAATGCTACGTGTTTCTTGCTTCTTTTTTGTTTAATAGCAGGCCTGGGTATACGAAAGATACGTCATAGATTTTGAATGCTGCGTGCGTCACTGGTTTATACTTGCCAAAAGGGACAGGTAACATAGTACTCTCTTTCACAGCCCCCCCCCCCCCCATCCCCTTTCCCTTTCTTTATCTCTGTCTCTGTCTCTTTCTCTCTCTCTCTCACTCTCTCTTTCTCTCTCTCTCTCTCTCTCTCTATCTTTTTTTTCTCCCCTTCTCTTTCTCACTCTTTTTCTTTCTATTTCCCTTTCTCTCTCTATCTCTCTTTTTCTCTCTCTTCTCTCTCTCTTTTAATCTCTCTCTCTTCTCTCTCTCTTTCTATCTCTCTCTCTCTTTATCTCTCTCCTCTCCACTCTCTCTCTCTACATATATATATATATATATACCCATATATATATATATATATATATATATATATATATGTGTGTGTATATATATACCCTATTGTAACCCTCACAATCTCACTCTCTGGTATTGTGTTTCATTCCAGCACATTCTTTTGTAGGACTCCTCTCTCTTCCTCTCTCGCTCGCTCCCTCTTTTTCTCTCTCGCTCCATCTCTTCGTTTTTCAGAAATATATCTAATTAATTAAAAGTTTGTTTTGTCTGCTTAATTTTTGATTATAGTTAAACGTTCATAAACCTTCA
Source organism: Strongylocentrotus droebachiensis (assembly GCA_035222895.1). Lineage (NCBI taxonomy): Eukaryota > Metazoa > Echinodermata > Echinoidea > Camarodonta > Strongylocentrotidae > Strongylocentrotus > Strongylocentrotus droebachiensis. The sequence goes on from JAVYIG010005020.1 coordinate 134,203, forward strand.
CCCACGCAAATTCACGCACAATTTTGTTTTCGAATTGTATTCGTCCATGTTCTTTAATTACTTTTTTCAACATTTTCCTCAGAATAATAAACTCTGACAGTCCAAAGAATGCAGGATAATGTTTTGGGGTGAAAAAGACAATACCTGTATACAATCTTTAGGACATTAGTGCCCCTTCAAATCATGTTTGCTTTTCATCCCGTCTCACTCAATCTCTTCAGTTGTCTCATGAATAATATCTTGACATAACTTAGACTGGTAAGCAAAGCAAAACGATGTAATTACACTTTACAATGCCACCTGTCTGGAAGCTCTGCCTTTGGATACAAAAATATCAGAAGATGAATTTCTCTTCTCTCTTCCCCACTGTGTAATTTGTTTTGTTTTAACCTCCTGAATGAGATCATTAAAAATTACTGACCGTTCTTTGGGACTGCAACCTAATTTGTAAATGCACCAATGACTTTGTTAAATTTTCCGAACCTTTTTCCCCTTCTTTTGTAAAGTAAGAAGTTCTAACCCTCCAACATGTTTCGATTTGGGGGGCATTTGTGCAAAAAATAGTGGCGGAAATTGAATTACGAAGTCAGTGAAAATATTGCTTCCCGGTTTGAGTCCCACAATTATTCCAATCGGTTGGTTCTGAGAGGTTCATCAGAGTGAACACGGCTAATGCTACATAAAAAGGCTTTACGAACTATGCACTCTTCCAATGCCATTCCATAGTCTGAAATGATTCTCAAACACTTCACACAAGAAAATCGTCATTTGTTGTTTTACATGTTCATCATCAGGTTTTCCTGAAATTCTGGAGATCATTTTGTTATAATCTATATAGCGGAAAAGGGGGAAAATTGAGATCATTCGATTCCTACCATGGTGAATTTGACATTTTTATTTTCAATTTCATCAAGATAAACCAGATATCAATCTAAACCAGTTTTCCTTTATTGTTATCGAGTACAGCATAAAGCTTTGGTTGTCATGATGAAATGGTAGTATTTTTAGTCTCAAAGTTATTGGAACTAAACACAATCATTTTCGGGCATACAAGGAGCATCAAAACATTTTGAAAGTTCGCTCAATATTGCCCACGACGGAGCAGTAAATTGTTCTGGATATTTTTGTACATCTTTAATACGTATAGGCCCTATTCTATATCACCACAACCCTTTGTGAGTAGTCAGCCTATATCTGATAAACCTTAAACTTACACATTCTAAATATTGTGTTCCCTTCCCAGATTAAAATCCAATTTCTCTGCGATTGGCAATTTGGTGCAACTTCCGTCATTGCTCACGCATCATTGCTGCACTACCCTTGTGCTATACGTTGGTATTTCGTCGCCGAATGTTTATTAATATTGCCATGTGGTTTGCGCTACATTTTCATATGTAACCGTAACAACATAATCACCACGCATGATGGTGGGTAATCATTGCAATAAAACACGTTAATTATCACTTTTCATTCAAAGGAAATGTTATCATCATATGCATTCCTACCGTGAAGGTTCTGCAATGATAAGTTCCATCCACGCGAAGGAACGTGTGCACAGATGTGTGTACCCCTATTGCGCAATCACTAAGAGTGGTGCACTATCATTTTCGGAGATTCGGGCATGTGATAAATCCGGTATCCTCACAGAGTGGAGATGAGACTATGCAACCAGTCTGTTTGCATGCGCTGGTGGATGCTGGCAGTGGGAATCGCTCGCAGGAATCTAAAATTGCTTGCATATATCGCGGTACTCATTTTTTTACTTAGTGCAAATCAAATCCGATATTGCTATGAATATGACATAAATTCCTTCACAATAGCTTCAAATCCTCTCGTGTTTGATGTTTCGATTATGAGGCTTCATGCTTCATTTTACGCACTAATTGAGTCATTTTCTCCGCCATGATTACACACTATTCCAACGCAATGTGTGGAAGTAATTCGGTATTATGGAACACAGCAGCGACGAATATCAGGCAGCTTATATTTACATACACGTTGACGAGATTATTGCAAAAGATTGTTACATAGTGTTCAGTGCGTGATGACTACTTGTTAAGCAAGATGGCATTCTGAAAATCAAATTTGAGTTCACAGTTGAATGAAGGATTTTTAACGGTAGATAACCCGTCCTCGTTCAGAGACGAGTGAAGCTTGAATTTTGATTTTGCTTATTTATTTTGTATATAATTCGAAAAAATTACTGTTGTTTTCTTTTTCAGTTTATTCTTAAGTGGGTATTTATTTCCTGGACGGTCAGAAGAAGAGAATAAAGCGCTGTTCACAATTGTCAAGTGAACGGCCATGAATCATTGTGTAAAAGAAGTGTCACTTTCCAAGTGGTCAGCAGTGTTTTCTGAAGTTTAGTCGACGGTTAGAAGAAATTAAATAATAATAATAATAATAATTGTTATTCTGAATTATTAAGCAACCAGCCATGAATCATTGCTTTAAGAGATGTGTCATGCATTGGTCATTGATACAGCGGAATAAAATCGTCATCATGCATATCAAAATATGAAACAAAGTTGTTTTAATAATTTTTCTCTCCTTTCTTTTTTGGTCGTTTAAAGACGGACATTAGAACTCATGAAACGTGTTAGACCGTAAAGGAAATACGAATTGTAAATAAATTTTCGTTTCATATTAAAAATCATTTACGTCACTATATGCCTTGGTCATTGTTGTAGCGGAATAATATCGTCATCAAAATTGTTCAAATATTAATAAATAATTTCTTTCTTGTCGACATAAAAGATTATAAGATAATTGCAAGCGAAGAAAAGGTGCTTAAATATTCTTTTTTATTACGCTTCGAATTCATTCGTGTAAAATAGAATTGGTATATTTATAGACCAGAATATAACTAAAACTGAGTCGAAAATCAGAAATAAAATGTTAGATATGAAAATATTTCATAATATTGCCAATTATGGCTTCTTTGTTCATGTAAACATCCTAAAGTTGAGGAGCAGTTCATTTTAAACAATTAACTTTGCACTGACTTTCAACAAACAAAAACAATATTTAACAAAACTATAATGATACGATTAGCTGCATTTAAAATGGTAAAACTGCGTATATTTAAAGCCCATGGGATGATCCGATTGCAAACAAAGCACCATTTTATAATTACCCTTGTTTTTGTTTTCATATTCCTTTTAATCTTGTTTTCATTTTGGTTCACTGGAAATTCCCTTTGCTTACATTTGACGTACAACTTTACGTAACGTTATGCAAAATGAAAACAAAAGCAGTATTCAGCAGTATATCTGTCACTTGTATAGAGGGAAAAGGTGGATATATGTGACATGGGTGGGAAAAAATACATACGAATTTGATATTATGAAGCGGACTGATTGTATGTAAGGATAGAGAGAGGAACACAAAAGAGGAAACGTTATGGCAGTTCATTGCTCTGAGATGTTTACCAGGACGTATGAAAACTATCATTTTCATTCTGTTTTACTCCTAGAAATATTTTTATAGTCACTCGGTTCTTTCAGATTCTGATCCCCGTCGGTGACCTTCCCTGCTTCTTTGGTGATTCTTTGAAGTTAACGAAAGTCTTTCTTTCTTCAATTTTATCCCAGCTGCCATTGTGCGCTGAAAGCAAGGAACTAACCAATTCCTACCAGTTAGCCATCTACTAAACCTGGGTGGAGAGTAGCACATGTTACTTATTAGCTTGCCGAAGGACATTATACCACAGGGGGATTCGAACTGAGAACCATGTGATCCACAGTCAAACCAATGTCTTGCGAGAAAGGATTGATTTGACGAAATCCGCCTCATTTGTCTGAGAGCTTCTATTGGCACATTTTTATTCATGCTAGATGTGATAATGGATATGGCAACGATATTCAATACGTACGTAATCAATTTGAAAGTGTGAATAAGTGTCAATTGATTCCTGACAATATTAAAAGATCAATGTAAGAAAAAGGATCACGCGTATGAATATATCAAGTTGTATGCATAATGATTATAGGTATGCTGTTTGGAATTATAGTTATTGTGGTAAATTTATCTGCCACTACAACGGGTTCTTTAAAAATGGATTTCATGTTCACACTTTATTTCAGATCGATCTCACTCTAGTTTCTGAATACATCAACTGATTACCTTGTTTTTGTGGCTTTCGACGAATTGTAGCGTTTGTTTTCAATTCCCGTGAGACCTAAATTCTATCGAGTTGCAAATCCTTTACAACAATTTCTCCTTTCGAGCTTGGGGGTAGTATTCTAGATATTGTACGAAGACGACAAACCTGTTTCATAATACTTTTTCTCAATAACAAGTGTCGCATTTCTATAGGAAATCTGCTCTAAGCCAATCAGATGCAGCTATTTCAGTAGCTTATAACAGTTGTTGTTACTTGTTATTGAAAACAAGTTTTGTGAAACAGGGCCTGCTTTGTGAGCCCAAGAAGACAAAGCCATGTCAGATAGAAAGAGCTTACGGGTTAGGTTTTAATGTCAAGGTGGTGATTTTCAAGGCTTCCTGAATACTAGTAAGTCAATTCTTTCAGGTATTTCTTTCTTTCTTCTCTACTCCCGCAGCCATAGTTGATCCGAAGGTATAACAAAACCTTTTTCTCTGGAAAGTATGAGGTCACAGCAAGGCCATGGTCGAGCAAAGGTTCTTTCAACGACTCATACGTGTATACAAGAATATCAACATTTAATTAAAACAAGTACAATTAGGTTATAAGAAAAAAAGAAACATAAGCTGAATCAATAATATAAGTACCTGCAACAGGTTAAAGAATCATAGGATAGCTTCTCACTTGGAGACAAAGTGAATATAACAGGCACAAGAGAGAGAGAGAGAGAGAAAGAGAGAGAGGGGAGAGAGAGAGAGAGAGGGGGTGGAGAGAGAGAGAGGGAGAGTTAGAGAGAGAGTGAGAGAGAGTGAGAGAGAGAGAGAGAGTGTGTGAGAGAGAGAGAGGGAGAGTGAGTGTGAGACAGAGAGGGAGAGATTCCAAATTGTGGGGATGTGTGGGGGAAGTGTGAACATTATTTTATGCGTGGGAGAGGGAAAAGGAGAGTTGAGAGGGGAATTCATGAAGACAGATATCGAGAGGGAGAGACAACACATTTATAAATACCATATTTGAAAGATGTAGAAATAGACGAAAGAGATAGAGAGAGAGAGAGAAAATTGACCACACACTCATGCACACAATTGAGCTGAGGGCGACGATGGGAGGGAAGAACGGAATAGAAATAATGGAATAATACAAAAAGAAGAGATTAATACGTTAACAGTTATAAGAAAAGAAGGTTGTAAGGTGAGTCATTGTAACGTTCCCGTAGAGGAGAAAGAGAGAGAGAGAGAGAGGGGGGATGAGATGTCATACTTGTTCTATATTTTTAAAGAAGTACTATATATTTCACGGCTATGCTGAATAGCAGCAGTTAACTAATAGAGGTTTGTTCTGAAATGAATATAAATCTTTCGCAGTCAAATGTCTTTACGTCTTGTTTTTATCACAATCAGAGTTAAAGAGAAGAAATCTTGCCCGGATCTCGGGTGTAATCCCCCTTTGAATGAAAGAGGGTTTAAATACGGACGAAAGGATGAATTTTCTGTCCATTAATGTAACTTTATACATCAAAGAGCTTTTAAGAATGGATGAACGCCCTAGGGTAGTTTCAACCAGTTGGCATGGACACGGAAAATGGCTATAACATTTCGGCAACTGATCTCAAACGTCCGTCTTTGAAATACTCATGTTAAGCGAATACTGTATTGAAATATTAGCATAGTTACCATAGCGAGCAGCAACTGCATGGAAGCGAAAATTGATACTTGTCTAATAGGTATACGCAATATCAGCACAAAATGGGAATTAAAGGTGTAATTTTCACCTTTCAATAAGATCATTGTACAGCGAAACTCAAATTTACAAAATAGTTATACAAGAAGCATTTGTACTAGGTGATAAATTGTTATCAATATTTTAGAAATTTCACTGCTTATGGGTTATTATTATTATTTTATTATTTTGTAAACGTGAACTATATGAAATGTATCAAGCTAAGTTGACAAGCTTTTATTAAAAAATCAAATTAATAATGATAATACATGGTATTTATAAAGAGCTGAACAATAAAGGAAATAAGAAATTATAAACTTTTACAGACAATGTATCAGCAGTCAATTGAATAATAATATAAAATAAATTTATTTAATAAAGAATAACAGTGATGCTAACAATAAATCTACAATTAATCAAATTATTATATTACTTAACCATTAACATAGATCTAATTACTATAATAGAGGACAACAGTGATACTTACAATGAGTAAAGCTTAGGATTAAGATATGAAGAGATAGATTTTAAGATGGATTTGAAAGAACCAAGAGATGTGGCCTGACGGATGACAAGAGAAGATTGTTTCATAGAGCAGAGGGCCCTGACTATAAAATCCCGTTGACCATATAGCGACTATTCCGGTATTATCGAAATAGCTCAAAAATACGAAGAAACGAGGAGGGGAAGCGTGGGATGCCCCTCAATTGTTGTTTTTCATAAGACCCGCCCATCTGATTATGTTCCTGTCACAATCACTTAGTTATAAGTTCAAACGCACATCAAAAGGTCGAATACAAACAGATACGTTTCCATTGGCTTCAGCTCACGTCTAGGACAACCCTTAAGAAGGCCCCTGAGACAGGCAGACATATCGGTCTCGTGGGCTTTCTGGATGTTAAGAGGGTTCACCAGACCGACAGTGTCGCTCTTGTGGGTTGCTGGTCTGATTGGCGGGAGGTCCCGTATGCTGCATGTCCCCTGAACCTAAGGTCTGCTAGGAAAGGCCAGTTTCCATTCCCGAGAATTTTGAGTCAATTTTTTGTGCACATGAGTCGTCATTTCGATTGCGTCATTCTCTACGGTCTTCAATCCTATGTAGAGAATTATGGCATACGCCTGTAAATCAAAGCGATGATGGTTCTGTTAGTTCATTTTGCAGTCATTTATGTTAACGTTTCATTCGTACATCGAAAAATACTTTAGATTCGTCAGCAACTGACGTATCGTGCGCACGAGGCATTAAACCAAAAGGTCTCCAGGGAAAAAAATAATATTTATTTTTCGGGGGCTACTTTTCAACCTTGCCTGCATGAAAATAACATTCTAAAATTTGTTTTGCATTGAACTCTATGCAAATTTAAGAGGGCTCTTTTCTGATTTTCGGGGGCTCTTTTGGGCATTTCGGGGGCTATTTCGCCCCGAGCCCCCGTGTATTTTTTTCACTGAAGGTCTCATACGATAAAAACATGTTTCAGAACAAGTACTGTATGTAGATGACAGTGGGAACAGTCTCTCTGTGGTGACGTAGATGGCAAGACTCAGTTATGAATTTCAATTCGCAAAATGTTAGTATTCATCGGTTATGTAATTTCATTTCTCATGATATCACCGCCCCTTCGTCTTCACTGCACGCATCTTAACGATCATCTTACTACGGAGATGGGTATTGGTAGAGAAAGGGGAAATGAGAGACAAAGAGAGAGAGAGGGTGTGAGATATGGGGGAGTGGAACGAGAGAGTGGGAAAAACGAGGAAGAGGGGAGCTGATAATGAGAGGGGAAAGCGAGGGGAGAGATGGAGGGAGGAGAGAGCGGGGGGGAAGGGTGAGGGGGTAGAGAGAGGCAGAGATAGAAAGAGAAAGATCGAGGGAAGAGACGGATACAGAGACAGAGACAAAAGAAGAGAAAGAGAAAGGATGGCCTGATTTTTGTTTCGGCAAGGAGAAATACCCAGCCGCCATATTTATTCTGAAACACAATCCAAAAGATCGGTTACAATATCATCCCAGAGAAATAAATATTATTCTTTTCCACTGTACCAAACGGGAAAGGTATCAATGTTCCTCTCTTGAAAATCAATGAAAACAAACAGCGTGGTTAGGTATGCTTTGGAAATGGCTGGCGAAGGGCGGCGTTAAAACATTTTAAAATTGGGGGCGGCGGGGGGGGGGGGGAGGGATTGTAGACCGGGGGCTAAAGTGAATAGAAATCAACCTAAAATTGAACTTCATGCTATAGGTTAACCGTTAAAAGAGTACAAGAAAATAAGGGATAACGTGTTGAGCACGGAACCCCCGTAAGATTCTTTGTAGGCCAGTATCTATTTAGAGAAGAAATATTTGAAGTTCGTGTTTAAAATAGGCCTATATCATAGCCACATGAAACCCCCAACATACAGAACAAGATTATTTTGTTTGTGATTGGCACATTTTTAACATGTAACAATGTCTCGTTCGTTTGCAGCTTACCAACATTCTGCAACAATCGTTCATTGTGCAAACAATCACAACATAAAACCTGCTATCTAGAGAAGATATTAAAACACCGTTTAAAGAGCATGTTGTGTTTTGATATAGATGAGAATAATCTGTGAGCTCTCTCAGTCTTTAAAGTCAGTTTGGAAGAATTTTAAAGCAGAAATGTTTGCTGAAGTGTATTTTAAAGAGATTGCTCTTCAGGTCTAATCATCATCGAAATATGACAAAAAATACCTCCAAAGTTTAAACAAAACTTTCATGCCACCCGTGTGTGCAGTCCCTTATATACATTTGTGTGGCGTCAATTCATTGTCGTGTTGATTATGTACCTATACAAATTGTAACAAGCAATGTTTTTGAAGAAAAACAATCTATATCTGATAAATAAGTTGACTTTTAACGCAATTTACGTAAGAGGTAATTTATTTAGAAATCTTTGAATGTTTCATTTGAATTAATTGTGTGTGTAGTCTGTATGTGTTTTGTTATCGTTATTATTTATATTTTAGGTAATAGACACATTGCTGATTTAAATGACTTTCGAATAAGTTCATTTCGTATGTATTATACTTACTGATTAGAATCACTATTCACGTTTGCCTTTCCAAGCATATCAGGTGAAAGTAATTGACTTGAGATAAAAATCGAAGTACACATTAATATTAATATAAAGTGGACATTAAACATTTACGATGAGTCTACTACAATAGTTAATTTAGATGACGAAAAAGATGAAGCAAAAGAAGAAGAAGAAGGCAAAGGAGAAAAAGAAGAGGAACAAAAAACAGAAAATTTTACGAGAGCAAGGCGTAAAACAGAAGCATAAATATTAGCAAATGGCGATGATCTAATTTTGTACGCAATCCTTACCACATCGGAGTCATTTATTAAAACAAACATGTAGTTACATGTGCCTGATCCTGACCATGATAAACAAGTACCGAATATAGCGATACGATTTGAGCTTAAAGAGATGGTTTATTGATTTCAAACTTGACTGAATTTGGTATCATTGCAATCGAAAAATTACACTGAGTAAAATCATTTCATTTGTGTAACTTGTACATTCGAGCGAAATTTATAAAAGTTGATTGAACTTGACGAAAAATCAACCCACTCAACGCCCCGGAAACATCGTAAGTCAGCTGATTTTTTAAGTGACGCCACAATATGAACAGCGGGCCGCTCAGCTGAAATGATTGACGACGGTGCGAGATGCAGTTTGCGTGCTATTCACATGTATTGCATTGACTCTCGAGTACCGTACCCATTTATACCTAACGCTGTTTACCTTCATCAAAATCCCCTGGAAATATGGATATGGACGAAAACATACTTGATTTGAGTTTCGAGGAGATAGAAGAAGGCTCCTCAATGGCATGGTTTTAGTTCTTAGCCTGACTTTAGTCTAGATAAATGGTATATAACTTCCAAAAAGCGAGTGAATATATCGTCGCTGTATTTAGCGTTCAAGTTTCCCGCACCTAGTAGCTGTGCGTGTGTACTCTGTGTGTGCAATATTGCACGTAGGCTACGTAGTATGCGTGCATCACATCTAGCGCAGCTTGCTAGCCAGCCTAGCCCGTAGCCCGGCGCTCGAGCTAGCCGTGAATTTCGAACCGGACTGATCTGTTTCTCTCGGTTTATCAGGTCTTACGACTTAATTTATCAAAAATATAAATTAATCAGCCTAATCACACATGTTTGTAATGAATATCTGGACAATTCTATGTAAATTTGTCGCCTACTTTACTCCAAAAGAGTCGTTAGGTTAGCATGCAAAATGTCCTTTGCCTTCCCAGATCAGACACATACACGCTGAAGTGCCCTCAGAATATGTGATTAGTTTTCCGATTTTTATGCTCAAATGTGACGGAAAAAAATATAAAAATTAAATTTTTTTTTATAGAAAGTATCATTTATTCAGTGTATCTCATTAAAAATGCCAAAAATAGAGGAAATATCGCCACTGGCGGTAAATATACAAACAACGTTAACCCATATCTGGAAATTGCAATGGGTATCCAACATTGTCCCGAATGTGTGATGTAGGTTGTTCATATTGTGACGTCATCGTTTCGCGTGTAAAATAACGCCGTCAATTCACTTTTTGAGTGGGTTCAGGAAAGGGTAACAAAATTGCTTTTAATTTATTCCTCACAACAGTGAGGGCTTCAAAGGTACTTTGCTCATTTTGTTAATGTTCTCAGCAATCTGTAGATGTGTAATTTGCCCATTTTCCACATTTCAATGAACCATCTCTTTAAAGATAAAGACCAGTTATGGTCATGCGATTGCATTGTGAAAGAAACGTTGTGGAATCGATCAGAAAAGGTTGATCATCTAGCATATAGGTATTGGTGTGTACTGCAAGGTTCTGGAATCATCAAAAGGATAAGAAATTCGGCCCAGTCTTCGTAAAGTTTCAAGCACTGTACACATAAAGATGTATATGGGACTACACACACGTGCGCGAAACAAGCCAATAGATAAACTAATTTACCAAATATATCAAATAGTAGGCGGTTTCCCGGCAAAATTTGTATCATCATGTATTAGTCAAATTCTTTCACATGATTGGTAATAAGAGCTTTTTTTTAAATTGGGGCGTTTCCAATACTGGTCCTTTACCTTAAACAAGTCCTATCTTGTCTATATGCTTGTCACGAAATAGCAGTAGTGAATTAATTGGCTTGAATTCCAAATTGGCAACTTAGGTGTTCTCTCGAAGCCTAGAGGGAGATGTCTCTAATAAAACACACGCCTACAAAACTACGACCATTGAATACCAAAAAATAAGCAGAACCATTTATGTGTAAGGCGGAATATAGACATCAAAATACACACGACATTAAGAACGCTTTGAATTTTTCATGAGAAGTTTGAAAAGGGAGGCACAAAGTAGGAATGTTTTGACAATAAACACGTATTTGGCCTGCGAATAAAGCTATTTTACTCTTTTTTTCTTAGAGAGGCCTTTCTCAAAGATGACGGAGCTTTATTAAACATGCATGTTATTTAGGGCTTCCGCATATTTAAGACTTCAACCAAAAGAAAATGTCAACACAAATAGCAAGGTCTATCCTGTAACGATATGCTGTTACTCATTAATGCAATAGTTCTATTAATAACAGGCCTACTTCGTCGTCTTTTGTTTAAAATGAGGGCATGAAGAAAAGACACGTACTTGTAGGCTCACGGCGAGATGAAGCCAGCTTTTATATTCTTCCTAATGGAGGATGAACAGAACAAAAGTAGGTCGTTTTCAATGTGGAATTCAAATGACAACCAACGTGGCTGTCGTTATACTTTACTATTATATTCATGTATTTATTCATATATTTCTCTCTCTCTCTCTCTCTCTCTCTCTCTATTTATTTATAGAATGTATTTATTTACTTAGTTTAGCATTCAACTAGTCGGTTATTTTAGTTGGTTAATTCCTTCTTAAATTTACATATTCATGTATTCATTTACTAAAGCATTCCTTTATTTAGTTATTCATTCAGTAATCTATTGATATAGGTAGTAACTTAAATGCTTATTTAGTAAGGTAGCTAGTTAGTTATTTCTTCACTCATTCATTATTTATTCATCCATCTAATATTCTTTTGAATTAATTCATTACTTCATTTACAACTCTTTTGAATTGTCTATGTTTTCCAATCTACCTATATCCATGATCTAGCCCTGCGCTTATCTACAATAACTCCGGGTTTCATTTCTTTAAAGATTAAGAGTGAAGGTTAGGGTTGAAGTTGGATTTTAGGTTACGTTTAAGTTTAGGGTTAGGTGTAGTGGTTGTTCCAGG